>JANFAH010000116.1:0-101738 GCA_024663395.1 Pisolithus tinctorius
CCTAACCTAACCTAACCCTAACCTAACCCTAACCTAACCCTAACCCTAACCTAACCTAACCCTAACCTAACCTAACCCTAACCTAACCCTAACCCTAACCTAACCCTAACCTAACCTAACCCTAACCTAACCCTAACCTAACCTAACCAGGGCATGAGGGATCAGCTTGTCTTTCCCTGTCAATGCCGTCGTCTTGAGGTATTGACAAAGGAGGGAGACATGGTTTCCCAGTACTACCAGGTTCCGAGTCGGCCAGGTCTGGGTGTTGCGATAGGTCATGGCAGTTAGTTCTGTGCCACGACTTGGAGCCCCGCTGAGCATCTGGGCTCGCAAAAGTAGCAAGCTTTGCAGCTCTGCATACTTCTTCAACCATGCTTGAAGGGCACCAGTGTTCCACACGATGGCTCCCTGCCTGATCATGGCAAAGTGGGCAAACGTGTCCTCGTCTTCTAGGAAGCGCTTCACCAGCCTATCCCTACCTGCGAGCTGTGGATTTCTGACGTCAGAAAGGAAGGAGTAGCCAACGTCTTTGTTGACCAAGTCCTCTGCAATCTTGTCATAGTCTGCTCTGATGTCATGGCCCATCAGGATCCCCTGTTCCCATGCCTCTACCAGCTTGACCTCTGTCCGTTCAAAGACCTTGCAGAGATCAGCAAAGTCCACCTGCTCCCCTCTGTACAACATGGTCTTCCAGGTCTTGGTGTCTGTCCACCACACTTGAGGAAGGCTCATGGTGTCCAAGGCCAGGGAAGTCGCTCTGTGTTGCAGGGAACGCAGACGGGAGAAAGTATATCGGGTATTCTCCACAAAGAAGCTCTCCAGGTCTGAACAGTGCTCCTCTTCATCCTTCTGTGGGTCTGACTCCATGCGACTGTGGATCTCCATGAGAAAGGTGAGTCGCATGCAGTACTCCAACCTGGCTATGATTGGGGTGACTTGATGTGGCTCTTTGAAGGCACCATCTTCTCTGAGAGTCATCAGGGCAAGACACCTTTCTGTTGGATCCACGATGTCCCTGTCTCCTTGATGCTTCCATGCTGTGCTCCAGAGCTGGAACAGCAACTCATGGATGAGCGACAATGCTTCTGTGTCTTCTTGACTGATGCGAAGCACTGCCAAGAGATCTAACAGCTTGGGATTTGAACCAGAGAATGGCCCTCCACTGTACTGTTGTCTGATCAACATCGCCAGCAGAATCACCACTGGGATGATGTACTGTTTCATGGTTGACTCGTACAGGTGCTTGTGGAAGGGTGTGTTGGACAGGCCACTGGGAAGGAATAAGCGACCGGTCGCTTATCCATGCATGCATGGCTACTTACCTTTTCATGGGATTGGGGGAATTCAACCTTTTCCGGACGATCTCTCCTGTGTGCTCCAGCAGACTGAGGGCCTTTTGATAGTATGCTTGAACCACCTCCTTCAGTCCAGGAATGAGACCATCATCTGCCTTGGGTAATGTGACCAGGCCACACTGCTGTTTGATGTTCTTGCCAGCAAGGTGTTCATGCCACTGTGTTGTCAACAACCAAGGGCTGACCATGCGACCATCTGGTGGTGATTGGACCACCTCTAGTGTGGGCTCCAGTTCTTTGAGCAGTGAGTCCACCAGTACCTGTCTGGCTGTCAGTTGGCTCTGCTTGCCTGCATCCTCAACCTCCCAGAATGCCTGCAGTTCCCCTGAGCTTTCTTTCAAATGCTGTACCTTGCAAGCTCTCCAATGTTTTGGTCTAGTTTCCATTGGATGATCTCTGGAGTGATGTTTCCGTAGACGCTCTGCTGACCTGGACAAAAAGTCACAGTGACTGCAAGCCATGGCCTCGATGACTTTTAGACCATGGACAATGGTTCTAGGCCCAGTAATACCAGTGGGCAGCTGTTCTGTCACCTCCAGTGATGCCATGGCCAGCTTCAAGGTCATGTCACTGTAGGTTGCCTGTCTACCATGGATCTTTGCCAGATGGCCCTTGACTTCTCCTGCTCTTAATGCCATTTCACAGACTTGGCATGTCAGGAAGTGGAACTCAGCATTCACTGCAAGGTTCAATGAATCCAGAAACCCATCAGAGATGAGTCCTGGGGCTGTGGTCAATGGCAAGTTTGGCTGCCATGACCTTTGTGCTAAAGAGGGCACAACATTGCCAGTGTTCTGGTTGTGGGCTTGGATTGCTGACTGAGAGAACTTGAGTCTGGTTGTTCACAGGTTGACTCTGATAGACTCACCATGAGAGATGGCAATCGTGGTGCTGGTACTTGAGGGGATTTTTGAGGAGGGACTGACTTGTGGGCTGTAGGTGACACCATCCTCACATCACCCTGGATGATCTTCCAGTCCATGGATAAGCGACCAGTCGCCTATTGTGGGGAAGCACTGACACTCACTGCTGGTGGTGGTGAATGCATGATTTCATCTTGTGGCATTGACCGGTTAGGAGATGGGATCTGACCCAAATCCTCTGCTATCTGTTTCACTGTTTAGCACTGCAGGGTAAGGACAGACAGATGCACCCCATCTACTTACTGGTGATCCAATGGATGCTTGATGGAACTGGTATACCATGACCATCCATCATTCTCTTGTCACCAATAGCTATATGCATGACACTCACATCTCTGCTGTCACTCTCACTGACATCATCATGCTGTAATGATATTGGGTAGAATAAGCAACCAGTTGCCTATTTTGGCTTGGGCAAGCCACTTACCAAGTGCTTTCTAGCCCTGCTGGGACCACCTGCTTTGCGCTCATCACTACTGTCACCCTCACTGATCTCATCATGCTACAATGACATTGGGCAGAATAAGCAACCGGTCGCTTATTCTGGCTTAGGAAAGCCACTTACCAAGTGCTTTCTAGCCCTGCTGGGACCACCTGCTTTGCCCTTGTCACTACTGTCACCCTCACTGATCTCATCATGCTACAATGACATTGGGCAGAATAAGCAACCGGTCGCTTATTCTGGCTTAGGAAAGCCACTTACCAAGTGCTTGCTGGCCCTGCTAGGACCACCTGCTTTACCCTCGTCACTGCTGCTACTCTCATTGATCTCATCATGCTATAATGACATTGAGCAGATAAGCAACTGGTTGCTTATTCTGCTTGAGCAAGCCACTTGCCAAGTTCCTCCTGGGTCCAGCTACAATTCCTTGTCCATGGGTCTGTGATAGGAAGATAAGCGACCGGTCGCTTATTTTTCTGGTTGATAAAGTTACTCACCAAGTCAAGTTTTCCTATGGATGGATTGCCCTGCTGACATGGTCAGAGATACTTCCAAATATGGAAATTTTTTCCCACAACTAACCTGTCCCTTCCACCTACTGCCAGCCTTGATGATGTGAGTTCTCATACTGTTAGCATACTTGAAGGGTTTGGGACACCCCATGGCAGAACAATGACAAATGAAATTCCCCTCCTCATCCCTTTTCAGGTTGATGGTCTGGTTGATGTGAGGCAGGCTAATGGTGGCCTCTTGGACACACTTCTTGGCATGGGAGCTGTATTCCTTTCTACTGGCAAAGCTCTCTTGGCAGGTAGGGCAGATAGGCATGATGGTGGTGGTAGAAGTTCAAGATGCAATGTGGCTGGTTTCCCACAGTGATACCTATATATATGTGGCAGATATTTTCCATATACAGTACATCTCCATTTGGATTAATCCATATACAGTATAACCCCATATGGATTACTCTATATGGTGACTAAGCTTCTTCATTTCACAACCATGGGTGGGATAAGCGACCGGTTGCTTATTTTGTGTGAGGGCCAGGCTCCATGTAGTGACCTAGGCTAGATGTGACTTCAACTTTGATTGCAACCATGGGTCAGATAGTTGGAGGTCATTTACATAAGCATCTCCTCAAGCACATTCAGTGCTACATGCAGATAAGCAACCGGTTGCTTATTTTTGCATGAAGAGAACAATATGTATGCACTGTTGGGTTTCACTTGGATTGTCTGATTGGTAGTCTACTCTAAACTTAGCCTAATGAATATGGTAGTCCACCTTTTGCTAGTTAATCACTAGGCTCTTGTCCCCTTTTTTTGCTTTTCACCCATTCTGCTCCAGATAAGCAACCAGTTACATATTGTCTCTAGTCAGTCATCACTAGTCACTTGGTCTCACTACACTTGTCACATGCTCAGTCTATGCATTCACTATGCACTCTGCACACTCACTACACTTGGTCTACACACTCACTGTGCACTCTCTACACTTGGTCTATGCACTCAGTCTATGCACTCTGCGCACTCTCTACACTTGGTCTACGCACTCAGTCTACGCACTCTGCACACTCTCTACACTTGGTCTATGTGCTTGGTCTATGCACTCATTACACACTCTGCACACTCAGTCTACACACTCTGCGCACTCTGCACACTCAGTCTACACACTCTGTGCACTCGCTACACTCAGTCTACGCACTCTGTGCACTTGCTACACTCAGTCTACGCACTCTGTGCACTCTCTACACTTGGTCTACGCACTCAGTCTACGCACTCTGCGCACTCTCTACACTTGGTCTACGCACTCAGTCTACGCACTCTGCGCACTCTCTACACTCGGTCTACGCACTCTGTGCACTTGCTACACTCAGTCTACGCACTCTGTGCACTCGCTACACTCAGTCTATGCACTCTGCACACTCTCTACACTTGGTCTATGCACTCAGTCTATGCACTCTGCGCACTCTCTACACTTGGTCTATGCACTCAGTCTACGCACTCTGTGCACTCACTACACTCAGTCTACGCACTCTGCGCACTCTCTACACTTGGTCTACCCACTCACTACACACTCTGTGCACTTGGTCTATGCACTCACTACACTCGGACTACGCACTCTGCACACTCGGACTACGCACTCTGCACACTCGGACTACGCACTCTGCGCACTCGGACTACGCACTCTGCACACTCGGACTACGCACTCTGTGCACTCGGTCTACGCACTCTGCACACTCGGACTACGCACTCTGCGCACTCGGTCTACGCACTCCGCGCACTCGGACCCTGCCCCAGGGTCCGGAAAGCACGTTATTAGGTGGTAGAAACCTGACGAACACCTGCAGTGATGGTATATGATAAGTTTGTTCATGACCGCCTGACCCGCCCCTTTCTATATTTTGCTACACCATGTTCGCCATTGTTCGTCATGTCCTAAACACCTTTACCATTGTTGGTAAGATAAATAAAGGTGGTAGAAACCTGATGAACACCTGCTGTGATGGTATATGATAAGTTAGTTCATGACCGCCGGACCCGCCCCTTTCTATATTTTGCTAGCCCATGTTCGCCATTGTTCGTCATGTCTTAGACACCTTTACCATTGTTGGTAAGACCGTTAAAGGTGGTAGCAACCTGACGAACACCTCCTGCGATTGTATATGATAGGTTTGCACATGACCTCCTGACCCGCCCCTTTCTATGATTTGCTACACCATGTTCGCCATTGTTCGTCACGTCCTAAACACCTTTACCAGTGTTGGAAAGACCATTCAAGGTGGTAGCAACCCGACGAACACCTGCTGCGATGGTATATGATAGGTTTGCACATGACCTCCTGACCCGCCCCTTTCTATATCTTGCTAGACCATGTTCGCCATTGTTCGTCACGTCCTAAACACCTTTACCAGTGTTGGCAAGACCATTCAAGGTGGTAGCAACCCGACGAACACCTGCTGCGATGGTATATGATAGGTTTGCACATGACCTCCTGACCCGCCCCTTTCTATATTTTGTTAGACCATGTTCGCCATTGTTCGTCACGTCCTAAACACCTTTACCAGTGTTGGTAAGAACATTCAAGGTGGTAGCAACCCGACGAACACCTGCTGCGATGGTATATGATAGGTTTGCACATGACCTCCTGACCCGCCCCTTTCTATATTTTGCTAGACCATGTTCGCCATTGTTCGTCAAGTCCTAAACACCTTTACCAGTGTTGGTAAGACCATTCAAGGTGGTAGAAACCTGCCGAACACCTGCTGCGATGGCATATGATAAGTTTGCACATGACCTCCTGACCCCACCTTTCTATATCTTGCTAGACGATGTTCGCCATTGTTCGTCACGTCCTAAACACCTTTACCAGTGTTGGAAAGACCATTCAAGGTGGTAGCAACCCGACGAACACCTGCTGCGATGGTATATGATAAGTTTGCACATGACCTCCTGACCCGCCCCTTTCTATATCTTGCTAGACCATGTTCGCCATTGTTCGTCACGTCCTAAACACCTTTACCAGTGTTGGTAAGAACATTCAAGGTGGTAGCAACCCGACGAACACCTGCTGCGATGGTATATGATAAGTTTGCGCATGACCTCCTGACCCGCCCCTTTCTATATCTTGCTAGACCATGTTCTCCATTGTTCGTCATGTCCTAAACACCTTTACCAGTGTTGGTAAGACCATTCAAGGTGGTAGAAACCTGCCGAACACCTGCTGCGATGGCATATGATAAGTTTGCACATGACCTCCTGACCCCCCCTTTCTATATCTTGCTAGACGATGTTCGCCATTGTTCGTCACGTCCTAAACACCTTTACCAGTGTTGGTAAGACCATTCAAGGTGGTAGCAACCTGACGAACACCTGCTGCGATGGCATATGATAAGTTTGCACATGACCTCCTGACCCGCCCCTTTCTATATTTTGCTAGACCATGTTCGCCATTGTTCGTCATGTCCTAAACACCTTTACCAGTGTTGGTAAGACAATTAAAGGTTGTAGCAACCTGACGAACACCTGCTGTGATTGTATATGATAAGTTTGCGCATGACCACCTGGCCTGCCCCTGTCTACATTTTGCTAGACCATGTTTGCCATTGTTTGCCATGTCTTAACCACCTTTACCAGTGTTGGAATCGCTATCCACAGTGGTAGCAACCCGCTGAACTCTGGCTCTGGCGCTATAAGTTAAATTTCGGTATGGCCACCTGGCTTCCCCCCTGTTTATATCTTGCTACTTGCCCGCTCTTTGATCATCTGTTGACATTCAGTCATAATAACCAGTCGAACTACCACTACATGTCGATTTATCTAAGCATTCTTTTTCATCCCCAAGCCAGATTGATTTGCAAGTATCAAGTACCCCTTCTTGACATTGATGTCGATGACCGTGTCCTCCATTCTTTCCATCTTCTGAAGATGCAAACCCAAGTATGCTGCATCTGCCATGATCATCCGCTGTAATTGGCATAGGTGTACAATCCTAGGGATAGACATTGAAGTGCAACATACATGCATTTCATTGGTGGCTTTGAGATGTGAAAAAACATCGGTGACCTTCTGTCCATGCACCTTGCTGATCGCTCTCAAATTCATGAAAAATTGCTTGAACTGAAATACACAAGTCAACACGCACGGAACAAGAATGATGATGCTGGACAATTTAATACCTGTTCGTTGATACCATCCGCTCCGTCCTTGCAACCTTTGGCCAATGATCGGACAATGCCAGGAATCGTTTTCAGGAACGTAGCTACCTCCTCGCTATCGAGTGTGATTTGAGTTTGTGTATTGGTCGAGGTGAGCGGTTGGGCAATGTTAGATGGACCAGGCATCGGAGAAACCTCCCGCATTCCTTCAGGCAGTGTTCTGGCGATGGTGCGCTTCCTTGGACTGACTGTCACGTTGATCATATCGAAATCATGGGCAAGCACCGTTTGAGGGGTGCCCGAGGATTTCTGGCTTTGCAGGAGCTGTGTGGTAATGAATTCTTTCGTCGTTGCCACCCCCTTTCCTTTCTGCCTCCCTCCAGGATCCCTCCCAGATCGCTGGTTCACAGGTGGAATGTCACCATGGGTAGCCATTTCATCATCCCCCGCAGCCACTGGAAACGGTGTGGGATCTAGGCTCTCATTAACAACGCTAGCACCTTGGCAAAATGATTCCAAGGGGAAGTCGACTTGTGATTCGATCATGTCTGAATCCAGCGGTGGAGACCAATGGGCTATTGTGATGAAAGCGGTATATTCATATGTGTTTCCACAGCAGAGTACAAAGCAATCGATATTAATTACTTACGGGGGAGAGGTCGACCAATCATCTGTAGCAAATCCTGACTAAAACCTATAGGCTGGTCGCCTTCCCTGTCGGGACGTGCAGCAGGAGGGTTTGGAGATGGTCTTTTCCGTTGGCCACCCTCTTCTTCGTTGCTGCCCTCTGACAGCCGCCGCTTCTGTGTCACAGCCAGCTGACATCGGATTGTGAGGTTCAGTGACGCCTGATGAGATGAAACACACTTGCCTGGTTTGGAGGAGGGGGGACATCGGAGTCCTGTTCCCCACCTCCATCATTTTTCCCCATATCGTTGCTGCCCTCGCTGCCCTCTTCTTCATTCTCATTGCGTCCTTCCCCCCCATTGCCCCCTTCCCCTCCATGATCCTCATTCCCACCGATCTCAGCATTCGTATCATCTCCATGTGCCATGTCCTGGTCCACATCGCTCATGTTCTTTGGATCTATCTCCCCATCCGATCCCCCAGCATCTGTGCCCTTTTCTTCATCCTTGGAACCAAGCCCCTCGTCCCATTCCACCCACTGAGATACTATCGATGTAATCAATGTAATGTCAGAATAAATGTCATTGGATTGGAAATGTCACTCACTCCAAAGTGGGTCCAGTTCTTGTGAATACCAATCGACCACTTCGTCCCACATCTTCGGAAGGTCTTCATCAGGAACCGAATCTACCTCCCAATCATATTCCTCCCCAATGAAACAATCTGGGATCCAATCGCGATAACGACCCCAGTCCATTTCTGATGAGTGTATCAGACACCTGGATGATAAATGAAACCTGTATGATGACTCACCGAAGGAATCTACCAATCTCTCAAGATTGGTCGGGCAATGTGCCCTGAAATTGTTTACCGACTCGGGATCATGCCGGCCGATGAGGTATTCTGTCACCAGGAATTCCTCGAAGCTGGGACAGCGATGTGTTGGAATATCTTCTTCTTTCATACCGATGCTTGGGCGGATGAGGGCTTCGATGATGTTGTCCAGATGGACGATGTTTCTCAGGAGAGTGGGGCGGAAATTCGCATACGGTTTGCTTTGAGCCTTTTGGAAATGCAGATGTAATCGCATGAGGAGGTAATACCTCCATAAAAACAATTTTATGAAGGTGAAATAGCGCCCGGGGAGCAATACACGGTCTTCAGTGATCTTGAGGTAGAGATTCGTGGACGTGACCTTCACCATGGTCTCCTTGGGATCTGCATATTCCACCTTGTATATGATCTGCTTGATGTAATCGATCTGCAGCGGTGTTGGGAGTGATTGTTGCCAGTAGTAGTCCGACATGTCGTTGAGATCGATCTCGAATCAGGCTGAATGATAAGGATGAAGATGAAATTTGTAGCAACACAGCATATCGCCTAAATCGGTCCCACCTTAATGAGGCCTTTGATCGGTAGCACGTGTATCGTATATTTCTGTCAACCGAAGACCGATCGATGACATGTGGTGGATTAACCGCATCTTCTCCTCTCATGCGCAGCCCATTTCAATGGCAATAGCTGCATAGTGATAGTAGCTTCTGGAGTCGTTGCAAGTGCCAGTGGAATGTGAAACACCATAAATCCCACCTCCTTGTCGATTGCACGACAGACCCCATGACTGCCAAACTTCAAATAGCATACAATGCATGTTGCTGTTGCTTCGGGTTGTGCCAGCATCTGATCTAGTGTATTCATCGTAGTGTGATGGGACTGGACATGATGTTTCATTGGTCGAGTAGCTTCGCTGAATGGGAATGGAAACACTTGTAAATCTCTAGTCTAATGAATGGAGACCGCCAGTTCCAGGAAAATCTCAGGGGGAAATCCCAGCACTTCTGGCAGCAGCATTTACTTGTACATGTACATGTGCAGAACACCCTATAAAGGCCATTATTATTTGACGCCTATGATCCCACTTCTGTGTCTGATGGACAATAGATGGAGACGTCTACCAAGTACATTGATATATATACGTACAAGTGATATCTTTAATGCCTTAGACATCCATCAAAGAGCGGTCAGATCCAGAGGGCGATGGCATGGGGGACTTATGCTTATGTTTATCTTTCAGCCTCTGAGAGGCTCTGCGCTCATTCACGGTCCCTCCCGCTCGTCTCTTGCCCTTATCACGTCCCTTGCCCTTGCTACGCACCCCACCACTGCGATGACCTCCTCCAATGCTATCATCTCCCTCTCCCTGCGCCTTTCCCTTGCCTTTATCTGCAGCGCTGCCTTGTAGATGTTCTTTGTACGTGTATCCGACTGTTTCGAGTTAGAATTCAGTAGATGGGGAAGGAAAGTATCCCTGTGCTTACAGTCAGGGTCCTCATCCTCCACTGGATCATAGAAGTCCACCATCACGTCGATCAGTTTCCTTGCCACATCCACAGTCTTCATCTTCTCATCCATTTCGAACTGAGTCTGGCTCCCATACCACATCTCACCCAGGGTGCGCTCATGGTGAACCCAGTCTGTGGTATAAGTATGTGAATGACAGCAAAAGGTTACAAGGAAATCGAAACACTTACCAACCTCTGCAATGCTGGCGCGGTTGATGTTGTGGTCGTTGTTGCGTCTATAATTCCTCACCTGGGCTGGTTCATGGCGCCGCACGAAATATTCTATCGGTAAGTAGTTGTCAAATGTCGGACTGCACCAATCGAGTGTGCGATCTGTGCATTTGACTTTCTTCGCCTCCACAATTACTTGAACGAAAACCCTGTTCATATATGCGAGGATCATGGTCAGATTCTCCACCAGCGGCTCTTCCACCTCCACCTCCCCCTTCTTCTTGAAGCGAAGCACCAGCTGGATCGCCTTTCCTCTCCAGGTGAAAGCCTGAATAGGCTCGTAGTAGTGATGGGGGAGCTCCACAACGACTTTATCATCAGCATGGGTGACCTGGCATGGCCAGATGGTCCCTTCGGAGCCTCCTGGAGCCAACCTGACATGTCAATTCTTTTTCAACAGGGCTTTGAGATTGTGGATGAATCCGAGGGAAGACGGGTAGTACTGGGTAGCCATGGTAGTAGTCAAGATCAATTACATAATCTATCTTGTAAATGTAACTCCATCATTGATCGCTTATGTAAGTGGAATGTAAGGCAAATAGTGCATGTCATGCACCATATACATACAGCAAGACTGACTATGTCCAAGGCACAAAGACTCCATGTCCTGATAGATACTGTAATGGACCAGTTTATAAAACTGATCACAAGGTGGGCAGGTCAGCCCTCACGCCAAATACAGTAGTATACCTGTTCAGCACCATTACCATCGATTCCCCCTGTAAAGTGGTCGGGCAGACTATCCAAAGTGTTGAAGGCTATGGAACACCGATGGGTTTCAGCATTACCACCTGACTTCCTGCTGTAGATACTTTGCTGGACCATGGGTTTACCATGACATCATTCAGACATAATAAGGTGGTAGAAGCCTTGCAAACACCTTTCAGTATGGCCACCCGACTTCCCCCAGTCTACATTTCACTAGACCATGTTCGTCATTGTTCGGCATGTCACCACAACCTTTACCGATGTTAGTAAGACTGCCTAAGGTGGTGGAAGCATGGCGAACACAGGTTCTGGTGGTATATGATAAGTTTCAGTATGACCACCCGACTTCCTCCTCTCCATATATTTGTTCTTTGTTGTTCTGCACATCTTAACCTCACTTACCAATGTTACAGGGTGATTTCAATATGGGGAAATCCTGGAGAACACAGTATTTAGTGGTATATGATAAGTTTTGGTATGTCGACCTGACCTCCCCCTGTCTATATTTTGCTAGGCGATGGTAGCCATTGTTCATCATGTCTTGACCACCTTTACCAATGTCAGTAAGACCATCCACAGTGGTAGAAATCCGACGAACACTGACTCTGACAGTATATGATAAGTTTGCACATGACCACCTGACCTCCCCCAGTCTATATTTTGCTAGGCGATGTTCTCCATTGTCTGCCATGTCTTAACCACATTTACCAGTGTCAGAAAGGCTATCCAAGATGTAGCAACCTGAAAAATGCTTTCTCTGATGGTATATGATAAATTTGAGTATGACCACCTGAACCCTCCCCCCCCCCCTTTCTATATTTTGCTAGGTGATGTTTGCCATTGTTCGTCATGTCTTAACCACCTTTACCAATGTAGGTAAGACTATCTACAGTGGTAGAAACCCGACGAACACTGGGTCCGATGGTACATGATAAATTTGAGCATGTCCACCCGACTTCCCCCAGTCTTTTTTTTGCTAGACCACATTCTCCACGGTTCCCCATCTCTTAAACCACTTTACCAATGTTCCCAAGACTATCTACAGTGGTAGGAACCTGATGAACGCTTGTGTCAATGGTATATGATAAGTTTGTGCATGACCACCTGACCTCCCCCTGTTTATATTTTGTTAGACCATGTTCATCATTGTTCGTCATGTCTTGACCACCTTTACCAATGTCAGTAAGACCATCCACAGTGGTAGAAATCCGATGAACACTGACTCTGATGGTATATGATAAGTTTGTGCATGACCACCTGACCTCCCCCAGTCTATATTTTGCTAGGCAATGTTCTCCATTGTCTGCCATGTCTTAACCACATTTACCAGTGTCAGCAAGGCTATCCACAATGTAGCAACCTGACAAATGCTTTCTCTGATGGTATATGATAAATTTGAGTATGACCACCTGACCCCTCCCCCCTTTCTATATTTTGCTAGACCATGTTCCTTGTTGTTCAGCATGTCTCACCCACATTTACTGATGTAATTAAGGCCATCTAAATCATGTGGATCCAGTTTGCTGCTTTTGTCCATGATGCATTCTGCCTATTATGCCTACATGTGTTTTCCATGTCATAATCCATGTAGAGGGGCCAGGTGCGATGGTGCTGATGGTCTGGAAAATCTTTGAAATATCACATACTAGAGCATGATCACCCTGCTGCTCTTTATTCAGTTCTACCACAGCATCTGATGCTACCAATGCAGCATTTAGCCTCCTGATCATCACCCTGGCCTCTTCCAATTCCTTTCTTTCTGTTCAATGGCTGGCATTTGTTTGGGTCAGGGTTCTACAGCCAAGAAAGAGCCTACATCATATGTAACACTCTCTGCCTTCTGCAAAACAGAGGGAGCATTGATAATACACATATGACTTCTGTGCCTGTTGGATCAGGTCACTGGTCATATGATTTTGTAGAACAGTTTCAACCTCCTGTCTCTGCCTGTTCTGTGCTGCTCTGACCTCCTCCCACATACTCATCATAACCTCACCATTTCCCACCACACCACCCTCATTTCCCCTGCATATCGGAATGCACAGGACACACACCTGAATATCCTGCAGTGAGAGACCTGTCCCATTTAGGACTTCCTTTGTGATGTCCAAGGGTCTGGTGCTTCCCTTTGCGAGTTTCTGTAAACAACTGCAGTGGAACCAATTTTTGCAGGTTCGACAATACCATTGTTCAGCTTTGTCTGGGTTATATGGTTTTTCACAGACAGAGCAAGCATGGAAGGGGCCCTGATGGGGTGTAGTTTATGTCAGGAGTTTTTCAAAAATCAGTGTCATGCCATTCATCCATACCTGGATGACTTGTTTACCATGTGTGCTCATGGTCCACCGTGTATACATATCCTTGGGTCCTATCAGAGGACCAAAACACCTTTCTGCACTGAAAGATGTGATGTCTGCTGGCGCTATGCTCTCCATGAGCTTCCAAGCTGTATACAAAATTCAGGGATGACTTACACACGATGGCCTCTGGTTCAATGATGTCATTGTGGTCCGATAGAACCAGCTCATTGTTGCCAATGTATTTTCTCATGCTTTTTGTGAGTGAGTCAAAGATACAAGGAACTCGATGACAGCCAGCTCACTTTTTGTCTCCTATATCGCTCCTGCTGTAGTACCACTGCACTTCAACCCATGCCTTCTGTATTGCATGTCAGAAGGGTGAACACCCACATGGCACTGGAAATCTCTTACATTACTTCTCTTCAACCGTTGGACTCTGATGTCCTTGATCACAGCATACCACAGGCTGCCATTGTCACCATTTACAAAGATGCTAATTAAAGTTTCCATCAGTGAACGACATGCCCAGCCAGTCTTTTCTTACTTATCACCCCTTTGGAAGGTGTGGGTCATGTGTTCTGGAACTTCCTCCCTTCCATCCAGGATGTCTTCACCTGCACCGGTGAGGTTCGTCACTGGCTGGATGAGCTTAAATGACTGCTGGTGTCTAATCGAGACCTACCACTTAGCTTGGAGGATGATGGAAGGGAAAGAAAGGTCTTGTTGGATGGAGGGGCCATGTTGGGTTGGGAGGTGAAGTAAAAAGTCGGAGGGTAACCCATGACGTTGCTTGCAATTCTCGGTTAGCCAGGGCGGACCCTGAAAATTTTTCTTTGGGTTTGGCGCGGCATTACGTGTTTGGGATCAGCAAAGAACCAACATTCCACCGCCATGGCACCCCAGACACGTTCCCAGAGAGCCCTCAGAGCTGCTTCCAATGCATCCTCCACTGATGAAAGTGAAATCAGACTTGCATTTGACAATGTCATGAAGGCCATTTCTCCTCCATCTCATCATTCAGACTCAGCATGCTCTTCTCCTCTGTCCCCATCCTACAGCATAATAATGGGTGGTCTCCTTGCCAGAGCAATGACTCCTCCAGAAGATCCAGAATCCTCTGTTGATGAGGATGAACTGAACCAGATATATGAGAAGTGCCAGGCCATGGTAAACCACTTGAGTGGGTCAGAAGAGGAGCATCAAAGCAATGCCTCTGACGATTCCTTTGTGAATGTGCATGGCCCATCAGTTGCACCATCGCATCCACCCCATCAGGACTCGAGTCAGGAGTCAGGGGCACCTTCTGTACGTGATATCATCAGTGAGTCTCTTCTGTACTCTTTCTCTCCATCTGCTTATGATCGCTTCTGAAAGTGTGTTCCATGGCCAGGCCTACCACATGGGTGATGGCCTACCAGACCCTAGGGACACTCCGGCATGAAACTTGGATTGATGCCAGCATCCTCAACTTTCATCTCCTGTCCCAATGGTATGCTGTCCAGGGCAGGATGCATGTCTGCTATGCCAACTTGTTCTCTGTCATTCCATCTGTCAGTGGGGGCACCCATGCCTTACCAGATGCACAGGAGATTCAATTTTTTCGTCAACGCCATCTCTTCAATTCCCATCCTGCCAATCCATCTGTTCCCATTGCCTTTGTGGTCATGCAAAACAGTCACTTCTTTGTTGCAGTCTTTGACTATTGGTTGAACCTTGCATTCATCCTTGGAAGGCGCATTGAACATGTCCCAGAAACCCCCCATCCCCACTATGACCCACTGTGCGATGACTGGAACACATGGAATGGCCCTTTCTACTGGACACACATAGCATCTCTTCACGGATTTGATGCCATCGACCCAACCCAAGTTGATGTGCAGGTGTACAATTGGTCACAGAATGGTTTCGACTGTGGGCCCATTGCATCCATTGTCATGGAGTCACTCATGAGAGGAGGGCTATCTGGTGATGGCAGGCCTACCATCCACATCCCTCCAATTCCTTGTGGTCATCGTCTCCGCCTTAGAATGCTTGTCATGGTGAAGGAGGGCTGTCGAAGGTGCTGGGAGGACTATCGTTACTTGTCTACAACCACCCTTCCCCCTGGCCACATATGGACACAGTGGGATGACACCGAAGCCATCAGTGAAGACATCCTCATGGATGTAGAAAACCAATCATCTGGAGAGCAACATGCTACCATTGTCTGTGAGTTGAATGTCATTGGGGCCAACTGCCTTCGCTGCCAAAGGGGGGATGACTCCGGCAACGTAGTGAACCCTGATGTGCAGTCTGATGGTGACTTTCCAACTGACACTGAAGATGAAGGTGAAGACCATCGTTTGCCTCTGGATGCCAAGTCTCAGCGTCTCAGGGATCTCCTTCGGCACTACCCTTATGTGAGCAGGGCCAGAGCCAGGGATCGACTTCCTCCTTGGGCTGCCCATGGTCACCGAGTCGAAGGGGAATCCACTCCAGATGATCCCCTTGAGATCATCCAGCGACGCAAGCATGTCAAGGACTGGTCGGCTGGAACGATGTACCGTTTCCCACGTCCAACTCCACCGGTATACCTCCCTGCATTCCAGGGTCAACGATGGAAGCGTTTCGATCGCAGGTTTGATGAGTATGAAGGAGGACCTGTCTTGGAAAGCTTGCTCCAGGACCGCAACTGCAATGAGATCGTGGAGGAGCCCTACTATCGGCCTGGGATGTGGACATCCTTTCGAGATTATGGCTATCGTCTGCTGAGTTCCTTCAACCAGATGTTCTACTTGGGTCCCCCCATCAGATTGTCAGACCATATCCTCCAAGTGGGTGTTCCAGCTAACTACCAGTCTTCTCATCAAATCGGCGACCATGTTACTGGTGAGTGCTCATATTCTGCCCTGGTGCCCTCTTCTGATCACTTCATTACAGGAAATTACTCTCTCGCCCGGCAGGTGCCCCATCCATCAAGAGTCCATGTGGATGATGTGGTCATACTGGGTGCCTCTCAGATGATCGAGATTGGCTCGAGCACCTCAGAACGTCTCGTGAACACCTTTGTGAATGGGCGGCACGAGGATGGACGTCACATCTGCCTGGACCTGGAGCTGGATCACAAGTTGGTGACTCCAGAGGAGTTGGAAGTCACCGTGGACATCGACAGTCTCATATGGGTGACGCATTCCCTGCAGTTCAACACACCACTACCCATCTACCTTGGTCCCATCGTCGAGGAAAAGGCTCCTATGCACAAGCACAATCATGTGTATGTCGACATCCTCGTGCCTCAGTCAGAGGCAGATTCCAGTGCCATCGGAAACCGTACCAAATGGTTGACCATGGCATTTCCTCTGTGTGGAGTACCTCACACAGTCTTTGGTGCCTTGAGCAACGCTGCTGGCACCATGAATGTCTACATTTGCTTCCCCAGGATGATCCACAGGGATGAGATGACACACAAGCGTGCCAATCGCATCCCAAAGGAGGTCCTCGACTTTTTCTGGGAGCATGTCCTACTTCCAGCGATCCGTGCACATGCAGATGTTTCGAGTGCACCATACGTCTCTCTCACTCTGAAGGAAGTGCAGTTCAAGGCACGAAAGGGTGGCAAAACCAAGAAGGCTGGTCGGCCAAAAGCGGTCCCCTTTTCTATGCAAGTGTTGAAGCAGATCCAGAAGACCATGGAAGCAATCATCCGAGAGGACCCTTCACGATTTGCAAACTATGGTTCCTTCTTCTTCGTCCTGGAATGCAAGGGAATCAAGTTGTGGACAAAAACCACCCTGTCAGGAGCGGTTCAAACGCCGGTCCAAGCTCTCCTCCATGGACTTCCAGCTCTGGATTGGTCCCACATGGTAGACAGGGCCAATGGGGAGCTCTTGGTCGACTTGGGAATCAGCATTCACCCCACATGTGACGAAAAGCTTGTGGGATTGTGGAGACTGGATGCCCTGGAAGCTTCCTTTGGGGCAGGTGGATATTTGCGAGGAAATGCCCACCACACTTGCATGCTTGGATGGTATGGGGGGATCCAAGCAGAGATGTCACAGGAACGAGCGAGGCAAACTCACATCGCATTCAGAAGTGCTTATAATCTGGCCTATGAGGTGATCCGACCCAACGACAACAGCCCCACCTTTGTCATGGACAAGGATGCTTATGCCCTGAACAACGACTTCATCGGGGAATGCATGCAGGCCATCAACATGTATTCTGGAGATGCAAAGAAGAGGTCATATGGGGTGCGAGACGAGTACAGGATGAGTGGGGCTGCGGTGGAGCAGGCAATACTGGTGGTGCCACAAAGGGTGATGCATTTGCAAGCTCGATCATGCTCATATCTGATGCTTCCATCTTTGCAGATGGAAGAGCTTTTAGCCTCCAATCCCATTCTCTGGATCCCGACCAAAGTCTGGTTGGAATTTATGGCTGGACGCATCAGGGCCCTCCAGTTGGCTCAGATCTCTCTCAAGGAACTGGAACCGCCCAACCTTGGGATTCTGACTGGCATCATCTGCCACATGATTTGGTGCACGTCCACCACTGCAATAATCCTCGACTTCCATGTGAGAGAGTCCATGGCCCTTCTGCAGGTCTCCAGGGTGTGTGAGCGGTTGGGAATGTTCTTCCTTTTGGACCTAGACTTGCATCATGTCCCCCATCTTCCAGAAGTTCAGGATCATGATGACCTGGAGGTGCTCAAGCTGATGGAGGGAAAGTTGAAGAGGGGTGATGGACGACCTGCCTGGCCAAGGATTCCCCCTCTGGACGAAGTGGAACAATTTCCCATTGGCAGCAGACCGACGTGGGCCAAATTGACAAGGACCATCCAACTGCAGCCTTGGTTGATCATGCAGGACTGGAAGTGGTCGGCCCAACTGTCCGGTCTGGCGCCAGTGGTAGGGAAACTTTTCATTCTGTTTACCTGTCAGCTTTGGATCCAGTTGGATGCGACTTGGCTGACAGGTTCAGAGGGAAAACCAGAGCCAACATCTTTGGAAGATGCCATTCAGAGTTGGACTCTGAACCAGACCTTCAGGACGATACGTGCCTGCGAATTCAAGGCCTGCAATGCAGAAATAGCAGGAGTGGAGGGGCTGGTCGCCGACAGTCAAGCTTTGCAGAGAGGGTCAACCTGTTTTTCCCAGGACCCACAGTGGGACAACCTTCACGGAGGTCACCATGGAATGTCTTCTGGACAAAGCCTGGGTATATTTGGGAGTATCACCAGGTGATGAAGAACAGGACACCCCTGGAGGAGTTTGAGGTGCTGGACCACCTTGGCAGGATATTTTCTGTCCTTCAGACATTACCTGATGCGACCAAAGGGAGCGAAAAGAGTCCTGGGAAGACATGGCAGGTGGAGGGTGAGAAGGTGGTTCTGGTGACAAATCCCAAGTTCTACAAGATCGAGGGGATCTCCACTGAGAAGGAACAGCAACAGGCCAGGAGACGAGCATCTTGAGTGGTAAAGCCCAGGAATGCACTGCAGATGGAGCTCCTGGAGCATGCAGGATATGACGAACTGCTGGCTAGCAAGGCCCTCATCTTAGAAAGGCAGAGGCTGAAAGAGGCACAGACTAAGAAGTCATCAAAGGCAAAGAATGCTCGAAAGCCTCCAGCAAGAAGAGGCAAGGCCACCTCATAGAGGGAAGC
Organism: Pisolithus tinctorius; assembly: GCA_024663395.1. Taxonomy (NCBI): domain Eukaryota; kingdom Fungi; phylum Basidiomycota; class Agaricomycetes; order Boletales; family Pisolithaceae; genus Pisolithus; species Pisolithus tinctorius. The sequence continues at coordinate 19,229 of JANFAH010000116.1, forward strand.
AGAGGGATGGGGGGGGGGAAGGCAAGGATATGGGTACAGAGGGAGAAAGTGATGAATGCAATGTTGATATAGATTGTGGTTCCTGTTCCTGTGGAACTGAATCCCAGTGTTGCCTAGTGTAGTCTGATCAGGTAGCAACATGTTTGGCATCTTGGGATGATACCTGGCCCCAAGGTGAACCCCCCTCTTCAGCTTCACTCCATCAAAACAATTCCAGATCAATCCAGCTGTCCATACCATGCCTGTGCCACTTGAATGACATGGCAGGACCATTTGGATCACACCAGAAAGGACCCTATGTGTCATTCCCCTCCTCTTATCCTGTAAAGTTTAGGAAGCATGAAACCTTGTCAGGAATGGTTGTCCTGGAGGGCCTGAAAGTCACAACAGATGATGACAATGGTTGCAGCATTCCTAGGTGTCAGAATATCCATGTAAGATATGTTACCCCCCCCTCCCCATGTTCACTCCATCAAAACAATTTCAGAGATCGATCTGGCTGTCTGAACCATGTCTACCCCATCTGTATGACATTACAAGACCATCAGAATTGTGTTACAAAGGTCCCCATATTTGTTTCATTGACATACCTGATCCCCTCCTCATACCCCAGGGATGGCGATCCAGTAACATCAGGAGGGGGTGCTAGCTTGCCAGGGATGGATGTCCTGGGTGTTATCAATGCCACTGAAGACAATGGAAATGATTTCCAGCCTCCCAGAAGTATTTCCAAAGAGATACCACTTTGTGGTCTGACCATACTTCTACCCCCTGTAGATTTTTTTTCCGACCGCCAATTTCATTCAAATTTCACCTGGGACATCCCAATGGACATATCTATCGACTCCCAGCATTATTTCCCCCAAATTATGGTCGGGAGTTTGTAATTATAATTCCCCCAGGGGCTGTATAGTGTCACCTTATGAGATCTCCCTGACCCACCAACAAGGAGACTCTCCCCAAGTGTCATCTTCTGTGCATCAGCCTTGCCTTGTGAGTATCATACTTCTGCTGAGACATACAACACTCACCTTCCCTGTCCCTTCCTTTCCATCCTTCTTGCCCCAACCTTGTGCTGACTTCTTAGGTGGCATATCATCTCAAGCACAGTTGTCATCCTGGTATCAGTTTGAAATAAAACAGGTCAGTTAATGTTAATTCTTTATCTCTTCCATCTGTGACATATCTTACCTCCCCTTATCCACCTCATTTCATCAATCATGTCCATCTATCATTTCAAATATCCTAGATTAGATGTCATTGAATCGACCTGCTGAATCAGTTCCCCACAGTCAGCTTATAATCATACCTCTGTCCATCCTGTATGTGCTTGTGTTTTCAGCAGTTAAGTGTCGATACTTCTGCATTGTGGAATTTAAATCATGTGATCACATATATATTCATTCTTCATCCTGCTTTGCATCTTATGATCAGAACCAAGATCTCATGTGGTGATCCATTGTTTCATTAAATACATACTCTTCACATCTGTAGATTTAATTCAAATTACATCAATGTTCTGGACTCTATATAAATAGTTCATGTCACACACCATAGTGTGGGTCACATCATATAATTGATTAACTACCAATGATGCAAATGTTGAAGCTCAATGTTTGCACAATATCATCCATAATATCCTTATAGTTTGCTATTCATAGTATATCCATGCAAACTTGTCCATAATGCACAAACACTACATGTCAACATTTGCATCATTACACATAATCTACAATATCATGTGTATTATCAGTAGCACTGTCCATGTTTAGCCACATTCTCCATCCATATTCCATTATTCATATTCAATGTTACAGTTGTTTCATGGGCTTCTCTGCATTTCCTTCCTCCCATACTCAACTTTGGCTTCATTAGACTTAGGTATTACCCCTCTTTCCTACTTAAGACCCTTCTTTATATGGCTCACATTATAGAAATATTCCCTTAGAATCAGAGATTTCTTACCCTATCCTTACCTGGACCCTAACCACCATTACAAAAACCATCTAGTATACATCTTCTAGTTCCTCCATCTCGCTAATCTTTCGTACTGTCTAAGCCGTGTTAGCATCAGCAATTGTACTACTCGTACTAAGCCCCAGTCCCTTCATAGACTGCGATATAATACAGTCCATTATAATGTCGACTGCGTGCTGAATGTTATGAGAGAGACTTGGTACATAATATAGCGGCCATACCCACTGCACATACCCCTGGCTGAGACAGTTGGATTTGGGACGAAGGCATTCAAGTCAGCCGTTTCAACTGGTTAGTAGTCACACCGTAAGCTGTACACTTGCACTCACCGTCACACGTCGTCTGTTTCTCCCGAGCGGAAGGGAACATGGGCGCAGCCAAACAGACCGGTGCCCACGTTCGTTGGCCGAGATGGTTGGATTTGAGGATTTGAGCGCAGGGCTTTCAGGTCAGACCGCACGTTTTCGCTGACGGACCTGTAGTTACTCGTTACAGCAGGGAATTCCCCACGCACGCCTATATTCACCATTATTGCATGCCGCCCTTTTGGGCGCGCAAAGCCTGTGGGGGGTACGGACGGGTGTCAGATGTCCATGCTAGGTGGGGGCATACCGTATGTGTCCAATCGTGTGCCGGCGGCAGCGTGGGAATCAGTTGGGACTGTAGTCTGGGACTGGAGACGCCTCCGGCGGGACTGTAGCTTATTCACACGAATCTCGTTTCCTTGCGCAGACTGGGCCAAATTTGCCGTTGATTGTATTACATAAGCATCATTTTTGGTCACCGTGGCGTCCGCTCTTGTTCTCAACTTCAATCGACCATGTCCGACGATTTCAGCCTCTGCTGCTGGGTACGAGGTACCCCCGTCGCTGCCACCTTCATTATCACGATCTCAGGGCAAAAAACTATCGATACGCTGAGAAGGGAGTTAAAGGAATCACAGCCCAACGCGTTTCGCGATGTGGACACTGCTACCATGCGGCTGTTCAAGCTCAAGGAACCCTTGCCAGCACCCTATAAGACGAATCTCGGTGGTGTCGTCCTCTCTAAAGATGGAGAACTCTTGGAGATGAGTGGGGATGAGATATCCGAGGTGTTCACGGCACCACCACCAAAGCGCCACATCCATATCATAGTGGGTATGTAGCAGCTGCGATCCAGGCTTTCCCTGGTCATTCATTCCTGATTTCCCAGATGCACCGTATCCGAATATCTGCTACTGGTTTCGAGGTACAGATGCATCGGAAGAAGGAAGGGTTCGAATCCAATCGCATGAAGACGTCACGACGTTTAAACAACAAATCCAAGATCGTCATCATAGTAAACTCAGTTATGTGCCCTTTGCTTGCATAAAGCTCTTCAGGATCCCGGAGGACGATATCCAGGAGAGTATTGATCAGATGGATGGTGGTACGGCTCTCATCGGCAGACGGAAGATATTCGAATGTTTCGCGGATACTCCAGTTCTCGAGGATTATTGCGTTGTTGTCCAGCTTTCTTCCCCTGAGTGTAAGTGGCTCTATGGCCTCCTTGAGTTATACTGAACCAATCTTTGATAGCGATAAACAAACGTCGCGCGGTGGCTAGGCGCCCAGTCATGGATGCAAGGGGCCCCATTAACGAAGGGGATTTGATTATGGTGGCGCGGAACAACTTCCTGAGAAACCGTCCCAAAAAATCGCCGTCGAGCAGTGGTCAACCATCGTCGTTTCGTAACCTACAGGGAAACTTGAATACCCGGATACCCTGCGGTCGTCCTCGCAATGACGAAGAAACTATTCCTGCAACGCTTTTACATCCAGTCTTCGGCCGGTTCCTTGATGGCTGCCAGACTGTGGAGGTGAAAGCAGAAGATAATGATTTCATTCAGAAGCTGGCAAATGTGATGTCGGACCTTCATAAAGACGAATCGGTGCGAATAAAGGAGGTTAACAAGGTGCTTGAAACTTACGGACTCAATTTTAACCTGGGCGTCAAAGTCAAAGGAACCGACTATGTGATGGATGGTGAAATGAGCTTGAACGACTATCGATACGTGATTGCCGAATTTAAGAACGAGACAGCAGCCGCAGCTTCAGAACCTTATATGCAGGCTGTCACATACTATCTGGAGTCAACCAGCCAACAGGCGCTTCAGACAACCGGATCTACTTTACCTTGTTTTCTCCTCCTACTTTTTGGTCAGTATTCAGGCTTGACGACTGTAACATTGACATCCAACGACTTTCCCCCCAGGACCGTACATTGTCTTCGCCGGTGCGGTGTGGAATTTACGTCCTATAGTGCAGGTTCTTTCGACCCCGCTAGCGTTACACTATCATTCCACCGATACCCACAGTCAGATCAACGCGGCTCGCCACATGGCTGCATTCCGGAAGGCCCTTCGATCGCTGAGGGAATACTATGAAGGTCTCCAACCTGGGCCTGCTACCACCCCCATGGTGTTCCCATACCCCACGGAATTCACATTTCTCGACGGCTCTAAGAAGAAGCAAATATTCTATTATAAGAAACAGGGCAAGGACGAACGGAAGCTTGTCTTTTTCGGGGCTCTAGTCGAGGAGTCAGGCTCCGAAGTTCCGATCTGTATTAAATTCGTCCGGCGTTATTCACGCGAGGCTCATGAGCACTGTGCAAAATTAGGTTTCGCGCCGACCTTGCGAGGATGCGAAACGATTCCTGGTGGGTGGTTTATGGTGGTCATGGACGACCTTCAAGGCTACGATACATTGGACGACGTGCACAATCTCCCGGAACGGACTTACAGCGAAATCACGAGTAAGCTGGCCACGCTGCATGCAGCGGGCTTCGCCCACGGCGATATCCGTGATACGAACATCATGGTGAAGCGGGATGACAAGACGTTCATGATCATCGACTTCGATTGGGCGGGGAAAATAGGTGAGGTGACATACCCACCGTATGTGAATTTTGTGGACGTCGAGAGGCCGGGCGGCGCGCGCGATGGGATGCCCATCCTGATAGATGATGACGAATGGATGCTGAAACGAATCATTCTAAGGCATTCTTCTAATATGGGTTAGGGTTAAAGTAGGCTGAACTATTGTTGTCTCATGAAAATTGGGTGTATGTATATGGTGCAATTCAAATGGTAGTATGATTTATGCAGATGGATACTCTACAGTCTGGGACAATCAAACTTGACAACTTCAGTACAGCAATAATATGAGTGTTCCAGAGGGAACTGAGGCCAGGAATGGATTCAACAGGCCAGAATATGTCTAAGTACACTGGTTTCAAGAACTGGAGAGTGTTCTGTTCCAGTCTCCTTGTGCCACTACAAATGCTGAACACCTCTGTATCCTTCATGATGTGCTTAAAGCAGGTACATGTCATTGGGTGTACATGTCTACACAACAATGTATGCAACACACAGATCAACTTAAGGAATGGTGAATTGCTGGGGAAGTGGTTCAAAAACCTTGCAAGAAGTGCTCCAATGCAGGCAGGAAATGCAACCACACAGCACCAGGCAAGGGGAAAGCTCCAAAAAGCATTGCATTGATCAACTTGTCTTCAGAGGACAACAGCTCCATGGAAGATGACGAGTAATGAAATGTAAGTTTTTATCCACAGTCCTTTCTGGTGTGATCCAAATGGTCCTGCCATGTCATTCAAGTGGCACAGACATGGTATGGACAGCTGGATTGATCTGGAATTGTTTTGATGGAGTGAAGCTGAAGAGGGGGGTTCACCTTGGGGCCAGGTATTATCCCAAGATGCCAAACATGTTGCTACCTGATCAGACTACACTAGGCAACACTGGGATTCAGTTCCACAGGAATGGGAACCACAATCTATATCAACATTGCATTCATCACTTTCTCCCTCTGTACCCATATCCTTGCCTTTCCCCCCCCCATCCCTCTGCTTCCCTCTATGAGGTGGTCCCCTAACCCTCCACCCTATGCAAGGCCTTGCCTCTTCTTGCTGGAGGCTTTCGAGCATTCTTTGCCTTTGATGACTTCTTAGTCTGTGCCTCTTTCAGCCTCTGCCTTTCTAAGATGAGGGCCTTGCTAGCCAGCAGTTCGTCATATCCTGCATGCTCCAGGAGCTCCATCTGCAGTGCATTCCTGGGCTTTACCACTCAAGATGCTCGTCTCCTGGCCTGTTGCTGTTCCTTCTCAGTGGAGATCCCCTCGATCTTGTAGAACTTGGGATTTGTCACCAGAACCACCTTCTCACCCTCCACCTGCCATGTCTTCCCAGGACTCTTTTCGCTCCCTTTGGTCGCATCAGGTAATGTCTGAAGGACAGAAAATATCCTGCCAAGGTGGTCCAGCACCTCAAACTCCTCCAGGGGTGTCCTGTTCTTCATCACCTGGTGATACTCCCAAATATACCCAGGCTTTGTCCAGAAGACATTCCATGGTGACCTCTGTGAAGGTTGTCCTGCTGTGGGTCCTGGGAAAAACAGGTTGACCCTCTCTGCAAAGCTTGACTGTCAGCAACCAGCCCCTCCACTCCCTGCTATTTCTGCATTGCAGGCCTTGAATTTGCAGGCACGTATCGTCCTGAAGGTCTGGTTCAGAGTCCAACTCTGAATGACATCTTCCAAAGATGTTGGCTCTGGTTTTCCCTCTGGACCTGTCAGCCAAGTCGCATCCAACTGGATCCAAAGCTGACAGGTAAACAGAACGAAAAGTTTCCCTACCACTGGCCCCAGACCAGACAGTTGGGCTGACCACTTCCAGTCCTGCATGATCAACCAAGGCTGCAGTTGGATGGTCCTTGTCAATTTGGCCCACATCGGTCTGCTGCCAATGGGAAATTGTTCTTCTTCGTCCAGAGGGGGAATCCTTGGCCAGGCAGGTCATCCATCACCCCTCTTCAACTTTCCCTCCATCAGCTTGAGCACCTCCAGGTCGTCATGATCCTGAACTTCTGGAAGATGGGGGACACGATGCAAGTCCAGGTCCAAAAGGAAGAACATTCCCAACCGCTCACACACCCTGGAGACCTGCAGAAGGGCCATGGACTCTCTCACATGGAAGTCAAGGATTATTGCAGTGGTGGACGTGCACCAAATCATGTGGCAGATGATGCCAGTCAGAATCCCAAGGTTGGGTGGTTCCAGTTCCTTGAGAGAGATCTGAGCCAACTGGAGGGCCCTGATGCATCCAGCCATAAATTCCAACCAGACTTTGGTTGGGATCCAGAGAATAGGATTGGAGGCTAAAAGCTCTTCCATCTGCAAAGATGGAAGCATCAGATATGACCATGATCAAGCTTGCAAATGCATCACCCTTTGTGGCACCACCAGTATTGCCTACTCCATGGCAGCCCCACTCATCCTGTACTCGTCTCACACCCCATATGACCTCTTCTTTGCATCTCCAGAATACATGTTGATGGCCTGCATGCATTCCCTGATGAAGTCGTTGTTCACAGCATAAGCATCCTTGTTGTCACGACTGTGCGTTCATTATAAGTCCCTATACACTCTGCACCCTACTCCACCGGTTGTTCACTCACTCCGCCCAATGTCTGCTGTTTACAAACCATCTCCGCTCCGACTGCTGTCGGACTTGTGTTACTCTCCTACCGGACCAAGTGGTCCATTCTCTGAGGGGTCATGTGACTGCCTTCACAGTCAGGTACTCTGCAGTGCGCTCACCGCATGGTCCAGCGTCTGGACTATTTCCTTTTCTAGATGATCTGTGTTACCCATTCGTATGTCCTCCGTCTACCCTTCATTCGTCGTCCAGGAAATTTTACTTGAAAATTTATGAGTCTCCATATGTCAGTTCCGATTCCGGTTACTGTACCTCCATAGCGGTATAAAAGCATGTACTGTACTCCGCTGTTCTTCAGTACGAATATCAACTTAGTTCCTACTCCCTCTGATTCCGTCTTCTGCCTGTTGGAGTTATCTCCGACTCTCCATCTGTACTCTCCCTCTGGAATATGAGGGCTGAGATCGTGCAAGGGGGTAGTGCACAAGCTAAACCCGATGCCCTCACTCTGCTCTGCCTTTGTCTCGGCGGTCTTCATTCCTGCCGACACTCCACTAGTCAGAGTTCTGTCCCTGTGTGTCGGACTTGCTTCCGGACCCTCCTCTAGACCTTATTAAGCATCAGAGTTGGTCGGAGTAGGCCCGGACTTGACACTTGTCCATGACAAAGGTGGGGCTGTTGTCATTGGGTCGGATCACCTCGTAGGCCAGATTATAAGCACTTCTGAATGCGATGTGAGTTTGCCTCGCTCGCTCCTGTGACATCTCTGCTTGGATCCCCCCATACTGTCCAAGCATGCAAGTGCGGTGGGCATTTCCTTGCAAATATCCACCTGCCCCAAAGGAAGCTTCCAGAGCATCCAGTCTCCACAATCCCACGAGCTTTTCATCTCATGTGGGGTGAATGCTGATTCCCAAGTCGACCAAGAGCTCCCCATTGGCCCTGTCTACCATGTGGGACCAATCCAGAGCTGGAAGTCCATGGAGGAGAGCTTGGACTGGTGTTTGAACCGCTCCTGACAGGGTGGTTTTTGTCCACAACTCGATTCCCTTGCATTCCAGGACGAAGAAGAAGGAACCATAGTTTGCAAATCGTGAAGGGTCCTCTCGGATGATTGCCTCCATGGTCTTCTGGATCTGCTTCAACACTTGCATAGAAAAGGGTACTGTCAAAGTCGGACAACACCCCTGGCTCCTTCTTAGGGCGGAGTTGGAGCGGGTTGGGCTGCGGAGTACAGCGGTCAAAGTCCAAAGCAAATCCGACCACTGGGTGGCGAGATATTCGATGAACAGTGAGCGGAGGGGTATGGAGGGAAGTTTCGGAGGCTGAGGTCGGAGTCGGAGCCGGAGGTCAGAGGTCGGAGGTCGGATGAGAGGGCATTGGGTTCAGCTAGTGCGCTGCCCCCTTGCACGAGCTCAGCCCTCGTATTTCAGAGGTGGAGCGGACTCAGAGGAAGTGGACACGAAACTCCAGAGGGGACTGAGAGGGAGTCAAAGGTGGGGACTTTATTTGATATTCGTACTGATTACATCGGAGTACTACGTGGCCTTATATACGATGTAGGTCAAGGGCAGTGCAGTACGGAATGTAAACCAATAAGTGTATAGTGGGTTAGAGTCCTTCCGACACAAGGGATAGAGGGTAGGGATGATGGGGACCTTAACTGAGACAAAGAAACTACTACAACAAGGATGAGAGGGTAAATACCGAAGGAGCGGAAGAATGGAGAAAACCGACACAAGGGCGGAACCCTATCTAGAATGCAGGGCTGCAAGTCTGACAGCCCACGTGACCAACCTTAGGGCGGAGTTGAGCGGAGTTGGTCAGAACATGGATGGGGGACCTCGGAGAGGTGTGGAGATGTGTCGGGAGGGTCGGAGGAGCGTGGGAACACGTCGGAGGAGGGCGGAGAAGCGCGGGAACATGTCGGAAGAGGGCGGAGTAGGTGTTAGGGGCTTACGCTGGTGTCATGGTCATGACAGGTACTGCTTTTGGCTGACCAGCCTTCTTGGTTTTGCCACCCTTTCGTGCCTTGAACTGCACTTCCTTCAGAGTGAGAGAGACATATGGTGCACTTGAAACATCTGCATGTGCACGGATTGCTGGAAGTAGGACATGCTCCCAGAAAAAGTTGAGGACCTCCTTTGGGATGCGATTGGCACGCTTGTGTGTCATCTCATCCCTGTGGATCATCCTGGGGAAGCAAATGTAGACGTTCATGGTGCCAGCAGCATTGCTCAAGGCACCAAACACTGTGTGAGGTACTCCACACAGAGGAAATGCCATGGTCAACCATTCAGTACGGCTTCCGATGGCACTGGAATCTGCCTCTGACTGAGGCACAAGGATGTTGACATACACATGATTGTGCTTGTGCATAGGAGCCTTTTCCTCGACAATGGGACCAAGGTAGATGGGCAGTGGTGTGTTGAACTGTAGGGAATGTGTCACCCATATGAGACTGTCAATGTCCATGGTGACTTCCAACTCCTCTGGAGTCACCAACTTGTGATCCAGCTCCAGGTCCAGGCAGATGTGATGCCCATCCTCGTGCCACCCATTCACAAAGGTGTTCACGAGACATTCTGACATGCTTGAGCCAATCTCGATCATCTGAGAGGCACCCAGTATGACCACATCATCCACGTCGACTCTTGATGGATGGGGCACCTGCCAGGCAAGAGAGTAATTTCCTGGAATGAAGCAATCAGAAGAGGGCACCAGGGCAGGATATGAGTGCTCACCAGTAACATGGTCACTGATTTGATGAGAAGACTGGTAGTTAGCTGGAACACCCACTTGGAGGATATGGTCTGACAATCTGATGGGGGGACCCAAGTAGAACATCTGGTTGAAGGAACTCAGCAGACGATAGCCATAATCTTGAAAGGATGTCCACATCCCAGGCTGATAGTAGGGCTCCTCCATGATCTCATTGCAGTTGTGGTCCTGGTGCAAACTTTCCAAGACAGGTCCTCCTTCATACTCATCAAACCTGCGATCGAAACGCTTCCATCGTTGACCTTGGTATGCAGGAAGATATACTGGTGGAGTTGGACATGGGAAATGGTACATCATTCCAGCTGACCAGTCCTTGACATGCTTGCGTCACTGGATGATCTCAAGAGGATCATCTGGAGTGGATTCCCCTTCGACTCGATGACCATGGGCAGCCCAAGGAGGAAGTCGATCCCTGGCTCTGGCCCTGCTCACATAAGGGTAGCACCAAAGGAGATCCCTGAGACGCTGAGACTTGGCATCCAGAGGCAAAGGATGGTCTTCACCTTCATCTTCAGTGTCAGTTGGAAAGTCACCATCGGAGTGCACATCAGGGTTCACTACGTCGCCAGAGTCATCCCCCCTTTGGCAGCAAAGGCAGTTGGCCCCAATGACATTCAACTCACAGACAATGGTAGCATGTTGCTCTCCAGATGATTGGTTTTCCACATCCATGAGGATGTCTTCACCAATGGCTTCAGTGTCATCCCACTGTGTCCATATGTGACCAGGGGGAAGGGTGGCTGTAGACAAGTAACGATAGTCCTCCCAGCACCTTCGACAGCCCTCCTTCACCATGACAAGCATTCTAAGGCGGAGACGATGACCACAAGGAATTGGAGGGATGTGGATGGTAGGCCTGCCATCACCAGATAGCCCTCCTCTCATGAGTGACTCCATGACAATGGATGCAATGGGCCCACAGTCGAAACCATTCTGTGACCAATTGTACACCTGCACATCAACTTGGGTTGGGTCGATGGCATCGAATCCATGAAGAGATGCTATGCATGTCCAGTAGAAAGGGCCATTCCATCTGTTCCAGTCATCGCGAAGTGGGTCATAGTGGGGATGGGGGGTTTCTGGGACATGTTCAATGCGCCTTCCAAGGATGAATGCAAGGTTCAACCAATAGTCAAAGACTGCAACAAAGAAGTGACTGTTTTGCATGACCACAAAGGCAATGGGAACAGATGGATTGGCAGGATGGGAATTGAAGAGATGGCGTTGACGAAAAAATTGAATCTCCTGTGCATCTGGTAAGGCATGGGTGCCCCCACTGACAGATGGAATGACAGAGAACAAGTCGGCATAGCGGACATGCATCCTGCCCTGGACAGCATACCATTGGGACAGGAGATGAAAGTTGAGGATGCTGGCATCAATCCAAGTTTCATGCCGGAGTGTCCCTAAGGTCTGGTAGGCCATCACCCATGTGGTAGGCCTGGCCATGGAACACACTTTTGGAAGTGATCGTAAGTGGATGGAGAGAATAAGTACAGAAGAGACTCACTGATGATATCATGTACAGAAGGCGCCCCTGACTCCTGACTCGAGTCCTGATGGGGTGGATGTGATGGTGCAACTGATGGGCCATGCACATTCACAAAGGAATCGTCAGAGGCATTGCTTTGATGCTCCTCTTCTGACCCACTCAAGTGGTTTACCATGGCCTGGCACTTCTCATATATCTGGTTCAGTTCATCCTCATCAACAGAGGATTCTGGATCTTCTGGAGGAGTCATTGCTCTGGCAAGGAGACCACCCATTATTACACTGTAGGATGGGGACAGAGGAGAAGAGCATGCTGAGTCTGAATGATGAGATGGAGGAGAAATGGCCTTCATGACATTGTCAAATGCAAGTCTGATTTCACTTTCATCAGTGGAGGATGCATTGGAAGCAGCTCTGAGGGCTCTCTGGGAACGTGTCTGGGGTGCCATGGCGGTGGAATGTTGGTTCTTTGCCGATCCCAAACACGTAATGCTGTGCCAAACCCAAAGAAAATTTTTCAGGGTCTGCCCTGGCTAACCGAGAATTGCAAGTGACATCACAGGTTACCCTCCAACTTTTTACTTCACCTCCCAACCCAACATGACCCCTCCATCCAACAAGACCTTTCTTTCCCTTCCATCATCCTCCAAGCTAAGTGGTAGGTCTCGATTAGACACCAGGAGTCATTTAAGCTCATCCAGCCAGTGACGAACCTCACCAGTGCAGGTGAAGACATCCTGGATGGAAGGGAGGAAGTTCCAGAACACATGACCCACACCTTCCAAAGAGGTGATAAGTAAGAAAAGACTGGCTGGGCATGTCGTTCACTGATGGAAACTTTAATTAGCATCTTTGTAAATGGTGACAATGGCAGCCTGTGGTATGCTGTGATCAAGGACATCAGAGTCCAACGGTTGAAGAGAAGTAATGTAAGAGATTTCCAGTGCCATGTGGGTGTTCACCCTTCTGACATGCAATACAGAAGGCATGGGTTGAAGTGCAGTGGTACTACAGCAGGAGCGATATAGGAGACAAAAAGTGAGCTGGCTGTCATCGAGTTCCTTGTATCTTTGACTCACTCACAAAAAGCATGAGAAAATACATTGGCAACAATGAGCTGGTTCTATCGGACCACAATGACATCATTGAACCAGAGGCCATCGTGTGTAAGTCATCCCTGAATTTTGTATACAGCTTGGAAGCTCATGGAGAGCATAGCGCCAGCAGACATCACATCTTTCAGTGCAGAAAGGTGTTTTGGTCCTCTGATAGGACCCAAGGATATGTATACACGGTGGACCATGAGCACACATGGTAAACAAGTCATCCAGGTATGGATGAATGGCATGACACTGATTTTTGAAAAACTCCTGACATAAACTACACCCCATCAGGGCCCCTTCCATGCTTGCTCTGTCTGTGAAAAACCATATAACCCAGACAAAGCTGAACAACGGTATTGTCGAACCTGCAAAAATTGGTTCCACTGCAGTTGTTTACAGAAACTCGCAAAGGGAAGCACCAGACCCTTGGACATCACAAAGGAAGTCCTAAATGGGACAGGTCTCTCACTGCAGGATATTCAGGTGTGTGTCCTGTGCATTCCGATATGCAGGGGAAATGAGGGTGGTGTGGTGGGAAATGGTGAGGTTATGATGAGTATGTGGGAGGAGGTCAGAGCAGCACAGAACAGGCAGAGACAGGAGGTTGAAACTGTTCTACAAAATCATATGACCAGTGACCTGATCCAACAGGCACAGAAGTCATATGTGTATTATCAATGCTCCCTCTGTTTTGCAGAAGGCAGAGAGTGTTACATATGATGTAGGCTCTTTCTTGGCTGTAGAACCCTGACCCAAACAAATGCCAGCCATTGAACAGAAAGAAAGGAATTGGAAGAGGCCAGGGTGATGATCAGGAGGCTAAATACTGCATTGGTAGCATCAGATGCTGTGGTAGAACTGAATAAAGAGCAGCAGTGTGATCATGCTCTAGTATGTGATATTTCAAAGATTTTCCAGACCATCAGCACCATAGCACCTGGCCCCTCTACATGGATTATGACATGGAAAACACATGTAGGCCTAATAGGCAGAATGCATCATGGACAAAAGCAGCAAACTGGATCCACATGATTTAGATGGCCTTAATTACATCAGTAAATGTGGGTGAGACATGCTGAACAACAAGGAACATGGTCTAGCAAAATATAGAAAGGGGGGAGGGGTCAGGTGGTCATACTCAAATTTATCATATACCATCAGAGAAAGCATTTGTCAGGTTGCTACATTGTGGATAGCCTTGCTGACACTGGTAAATGTGGTTAAGACATGGTGGACAATGGAGAACATTGCCTAGCAAAATATAGACTGGGGGAGGTCAGGTGGTCATGCACAAACTTATCATATACCATCAGAGTCAGTGTTCATCGGATTTCTACCACTGTGGATGGTCTTACTGACATTGGTAAAGGTGGTCAAGACATGACGAACAATGACGAACATGGTCTAACAAAATATAACCAGGGGGAGGTCAGGTGGTCATGCACAAACTTATCATATACCATTGACACAAGTGTTTGTCAGGTTCCTACCACTGTAGATAGTCTTGGGAACATTGGTAAAGGGGTTTAAGAGATGGGGAACAGTGGAGAATGTGGTCTAGCAAAAAATAGACTGGGGGAAGTCAGGTGGTCATGCTCAAATTTATCATGTACCATCAGACCCAGTGTTCGTCGGGTTTCTACCACTGTAGATAGTCTTACCGACATTGGTAAAGGTGGTTAAGTCATGACGAACAATGGCGAACATCACCTAGCAAAATATAGAAAGGGGGGGGAGGGTTCAGGTGGTCATACTCAAATTTATCATATACCATCAGAGAAAGCATTTGTCAGGTTGCTACATCATGGATAGTCTTTCTGACATTGGTAAATGTGGTTAAGACATGGCGGACAATGGAGAACATCGCCTAGCAAAATACAGACTGGGGGAGGTCAGGTGGTCATGCACAAACTTATCATATACTGTCAGAGTCAGAGTTTGTTGGATTTATACCACTGTGGATGGTCTTACTGACATTGGTAAAGGTGGTCAAGACATGACGAACAATGGCTACCATCGCCTAGCAAAATATAGACAGGGGGAGGTCAGGTCGACATACTGAAACCTATCATATACCACTAAATACTGTGTTCTCCAGGATTTCCCCACATTGAAATCACCTTGTAACATTGGTAAGTGAGGTTAAGATGTGCAGAACAACAAAGAACAAATATATGGAGAGGAGGAAGTTGGGTGGTCATACTGAAACTTATCATATACCACCAGAACCTGTGTTCGCCATGCTTCCACCACCTTAGGCAGTCTTACTAACATCGGTAAAGGTTGTGGTGACATGCTGAACAATGACGAACATGGTCTAGCAAAATGTAGACTGAGGGAAGTCGGGTGGCCATACTGAAAGGTGTTTGCAAGGCTTCTAACACCTTATTCTGTCTGAATGATGTCATGGTAAACCCATGGTCCAGCAAAGTATCTACAGCAGGAAGTCAGGTGGTAATGCTGAAACCCATCGGTGTTCCATAGCCTTCAACACTTTGGATAGTCTGCCCGACCACTTTACAGGGGGAATCGATGGTAATGGTGCTGAACAGGTATACTACTGTATTTGGCGTGAGGGCTGACCTGCCCACCTTGTGATCAGTTTTATAAACTGGTCCATTACAGTATCTATCAGGACATGGAGTCTTTGTGCCTTGGACATAGTCAGTCTTGCTGTATGTATATGGTGCATGACATGCACTATTTGCCTTACATTCCACTTACATAAGCGATCAATGATGGAGTTACATTTACAAGATAGATTATGTAATTGATCTTGACTACTACCATGGCTACCCAGTACTACCCGTCTTCCCTCGGATTCATCCACAATCTCAAAGCCCTGTTGAAAAAGAATTGACATGTCAGGTTGGCTCCAGGAGGCTCCGAAGGGACCATCTGGCCATGCCAGGTCACCCATGCTGATGATAAAGTCGTTGTGGAGCTCCCCCATCACTACTACGAGCCTATTCAGGCTTTCACCTGGAGAGGAAAGGCGATCCAGCTGGTGCTTCGCTTCAAGAAGAAGGGGGAGGTGGAGGTGGAAGAGCCGCTGGTGGAGAATCTGACCATGATCCTCACATATATGAACAGGGTTTTTGTTCAAGTAATTGTGGAGGCGAAGAAAGTCAAACGCACAGATCGCACACTCGATTGGCGCAGTCCGACATTCAACAACTACTTATTGATAGAATATTTCGTGCAGTGTGGGACACTACCTCTGGGTAGTGTGCAGATAGGGGAAGGCTGTAAGGGAAATCCCTAGGCTCAACCCAAGGGGTGCTGAGTTGGAAGGAGACATAGAGTATGTCGCAAATTTTCGAGGCACATAATAATGCTGCTGGCTGACAATGCTCGCATATTTCCTTATTAGGGTCATTAAAATGGTCTGGTAATGACATGTCAACGGCTTGGGGGCAGTGCCAAGGGATGAAATTTCATTGGACAGGAGTTACCTGAGTTACCAAGTGATAACGATCTGATAATGACTGAGATGGCGTGACATTGTCTTACATCAGCCGAACATGGCGCATGCAGCGTGTCTGACAACTATCAGTCAGCTACGATACATCTTCTCTCATGGCTCCCTCCCATACCACCCGTTCGGCTTCGACCCGTCAAAATGCTGAATGGAATCATGCCATTCTCCATCAATGCCCTCACTGTAACAGGAAATTTCAGAAAACCAGTTTCAAGCAGCACGAGGCGAGTTGCAGGAAGCGCAAAGAAGATGAGAGGGAGCGTGTAGCTTTCGAACGTCAGTATGAAGAGAAACAACGAGGTATGTTAATTGGTGCGTAGCACAGGCAGACCCAATGTAATGGTTTCTGGCTTCAATTATTAACTCAGCTGCCCACCATCGAGCTGCGAGAGCATCGGTACTCAAATCGCAGCCTCGAGTGCTCGAAGCTCACCGTACGGATACAGGATATTTTTTCGTCGATGAACCCGGTGAGTCTGATTTTCATTTATGTTGTGGTCCTAGTCTCAGACAAACTGCGGCTGCAGTCGAGGTGACTATGGGACAAGATTACAATGAGACGAGCGACATGCTCCAAGCCTCGGGTACGTATTCACTTTGGCGCACGTTCTCGTAGTGCTCATAATTCCCTCAGACGTGTCGATGCCAACTGCCACAAGTTCTAATGTGGCAAAACTTCCTGAATTCAAGATCCAATTTCATCCAAGAAGCAATCGACCACCGATTTATCAGTCCTACGAAGAGTTCCGTGTTCACAGTGAGAAGTCCCCATCCCCTGTTGACAAAACACCTTGGTCCCCATTTCGCACATTGGGTGACTTCGAATTTGCAGAAATCGCACTCGCTTCACTACTCAACCAGCAACAAGTCAATGCCCTGCTGGATCTCTTTGCTCGTGTCACACAGGGAGCCATCCAAGTCACGCTCAAGAATGATGCCGAACTTCGCAAAGTGTGTGATGCAGCTGCGATGGAACTCACTCCGGTATGATTTTCAAATATCCATTCATCATCATCCATCCTACCTATCTAAATAGTTCTCCAGGGTCGAAGTTAAGGTACCATACAAAAAGGAAGAATGTACGTTCGAAGCACATATTCGCCCACTGTGGGAGTGGGCACTCGATATCTTAGAAAATCCATTCCTCGGTCTGCACTTCACCTGGGATGCACAGCGACTTTACAGGCACGACGGCGTTGAGTATGAACGTTTTTACGACGAGCCCTGGACCAGAGATTATTGGTGGGATATTCAAGTATGTGCCTGGTCGATATGTCATTCATTACCTGTACATAACATGTTGTATTTGCACTAGTCGAGTCTACCAGATATCAAGAACACCGTGCCGTTTGGCCTGATCCTTTATGCTGACAAATCCAACCTCTCGTCTTTCGGCACTGCCAAGAGTTACCCCGTCGTTGTGCACTGTGCAAACTTGCCGGTTGAGATTCGGAATAGCAATGTCGTTGGCGGAGGTACTGTTGTCAGCTGGCTGCCTATTGTGAATGACATCCACTGTTTAGATATTCGTATAGGCTAAGAACATTTCAGGTCCCCGAAGATGCCAAAGAAGAGGGAAAGCTAGGCTACACAACCCTCAAGCATGTCGTTTGGCATGAATCTTTTAAAAAGTTACTTCTGGAGATTGAGCAGTACTCGAAGACTGGGTATGTACATACATCTTCGCACGACAACATTACCCATTGGCTCTTTCCAAGTCTTATGATGCTGTCCACTGATTTTGAAGAGATGTAATATACTTCCTTCTTCTTGCTCGGACTAACGATACTAACTTAATGGCCTACTACAGATGCATGATGGCACTCACTCATGGTCGCGGTGGCAAACACCCTTGCCCTGTATGTCTTGTACCATCAGAGCTACTCCATGACCTCTCTAGGACTTTTGAACCTCGTATGCACGCCCAGGGCATCAATGCATTATGTGTTCATGCTACGAATCGAGCCGAAGGCAATGAATTGCTGAAGTGGTTAGGTTTACGACCGATCGAAGTAAGTTTCCACCAACAAATCACCATCAGCGAACTAATATATAATGGGATGCAGAACGTGTTCTGGCTGATTGGGTTTTCTGATCTCCACCTTGCCTGCAGCTTTGACCGACTGCATTATGGGCATGGTTTTTGGGGCAAGCACATCTTTGGGGACCTAAAGGTGATTGTAAAGGCGCTTGGGTGACAGATCGAAACCGATGTCGAGAAGTAGTGAGTCACTTTTACAATCAATCGCTCTGAACATTGTCACTTCTCACATTTGACAACGACAGTGTTGCAAGTTTTCCTCACTGGCAAAACCTTGCACACTTCAACCAAGTTATTCATGTCACTTTTTCAGATGGTAACAAGCTGGCCGATATCTCCAAGGTGCGTGTGTCCACTACCGGACGGCTGTCAATGAACTGTTTCCCTAGCAAATCTTCTATGCAGGGATCAATGTTTTGAAGAAGAGTATAACCCCTGAAGGGTACCAGCTCCTCCAAGTCATCCGAAGCTACCTACAGCTTGATAGCCTCGTCAGCTTAGATGTCCAGACCGAACATACGGTTAACATGATCAACGACGAAATATTGACATTTGATCAGACACTGAAGGTAGTTATATGCTTCGTGCTCATGTTAATTTGTTGTAATGTCATTTTCAGGACTACACCAAATGCGTCGTGAAGTCCAACATTGATGGTCTGCGAACTGACTGGAATTTCCTGAAGGTCCACCTCTGGAAGCACATCGTTCGAGATATCTGCCTAAAGGGTGCCACACACAACTATAGCACTCGGCCCAACAAAAGTATGCATAAGCCAATCCGAGACACATATGAACACCGTTCGAACGGTAGAGATGTTCCTGCTCAGGTATGACAACCGTGTGTGCCAACATTCCTACTCACAGTCACTTTAAAATGCATGTTAGGTCTTGCAGGTAGATCATCAAGTTCTTGCTACGAAGCTTCTCAGATTGCATGTTGATCACCTCAAGAAATCCGTCTCTGGGGAATCAGATCCAGAAGTTGATGCGGTCAGTGAGCATACCTCAGTTGATCATATTAAGCTTGGTGCACATGTCGTCATGACCCAAACCCTGAAAGACTTGGAGGAAAATGGTCAGCCAGATATGGCATTCCATCGGTTCCGTCAAAGGTTCTGCGAGTTCCTTAATGACGCCCTTCCGGCATATGGATATCAAGTCAAGTCATGGATCTCCCTCCCGCTGACTTCACGGTATGTATCTACATTCTCATTATGCATTCATCTAGTTGAAACTGTGCTTGTGCTAAGGTTAAAGAATACTGTTATCTGCTGGTCAACTACGAGTCAACTGTCACTTGGAACCAGTGCACAGATCGTCTCCACTGCAACCCATCATTTTTTGGTGTGCCCCGCTATGACTGTGCACTTATTCAATACACTGAGACAGAAACCGCCTTCGTTCGTCTCATCTGCATGTTTTCCTGTGTCATTCCAGACATAGGAAACATGGAATTTATCTTGGCACAACCCTTCACGACAAGGATCAGACCGGCCCGCACTATTGATCGCGATCTCAGACTCAAACATGTCAAGACAGTTCCGCAGGCTGCATCCATCTTCATACCGTTGTGCTCGATCATCCAAGGGGCTGTTCTAGCACCTGACACCGAACATGATGACGAATTTTTTGTTGTTGAGCAGCTTGATAGTGATATGTTCCTACGGACACAGGCGATGTAGGTTACTTACCGTCTCTAGTGGCCTTCCAACCAGAGAATTTTGAGCACATTGCAGATGTCTGTTCTGACCCATCACCGTCTTGTCCTTTGCAAGCCATCAACCATCCTAGCAAGGAAACCGAAGACTTGCAACACGCTCAGTAGTAGATCAAAGGTACTTGGGCGACAGATTGAAGCCAGCGTCGAGAAATAGTAAGTCACAATTAATACCGTTGGCAACCACTCTGGAACGGATCACATCAGACGCATGCCCAACTCTTTTCCCCCCTGCTGTAGAGCAAAGCGGTAAGTAGTAGGTGCACTGATGCAGGGCCATAGGGGGAATATGGTGAGGTCTGTTTCACTACTTGTTATGCCCACCACACGAAACTCAATCTACCAGATGCTGGACAGCAGGCTGCCAGAGTGGACAACGGTCTTGTTTTTTTTATGTACGACGACAGAGATACGCTCTGACCAATGAAGTGTTGAAACTACAGGGCAAAGGGATGTATATAGGTCCTCAAGGCTGTTGAAGCCTCAAAGGCGAAGAAACCACGATTCAGCTCCTCTTCCCTTCCCTAGTCCTCCCTCTTCTGTTTTCCAAGGACCTTCTCGGACACAACTTGTTCAGCAAGGAAATGGTCCAGCGCGTAGACGACGGCTTGTAGGGTGTTGTGGAAAGTCAGAATCGAATGGAAGTCGATGTCTGCGTCACACCTAATCGTCTCAGTGACAGGAACATCGTCGGCTGGGACATCAGGAGGGGGATAAGCATCGAGGGAGAGTAAAGCGGGGTCTATGGTGGAGGGCATAGCAATGGCAGCAGGAGCGGCCCATTCAGGGGGT
The DNA here is from genome assembly GCA_024663395.1 of Pisolithus tinctorius. Taxonomy (NCBI): domain Eukaryota; kingdom Fungi; phylum Basidiomycota; class Agaricomycetes; order Boletales; family Pisolithaceae; genus Pisolithus; species Pisolithus tinctorius. The sequence goes on from JANFAH010000116.1 coordinate 40,091, forward strand.
GAACTGTTGGGAGAAAAATTCTAGTGGCGAGTCAATATCGACAGACTAGTACACAAGTGGAACGGAAGACATACCACCAAGCTGTACAAATTGCTGAACACGTCTGTCACTTCCTCAGCGGTCTTGGGCACATCAACAGGTGTCGAAGCGCTGTTGGGAATTTTGAACGCATCGGGGGACATGGGTGGGGCAGGGAAGGGGCAGATTTGAAGTCGCTGAGTGTGGAAGAGGAGATTTCGAGTTGAAGTCACTGAGCGTGGAGGGGGAATCAAAAGTCACGCCTCACAAGAGACCAACAGTCGACCATCAGCGAGGGGAATTTGTGAATGAGGCACAAGGTGAATTTCATACAACGCGAGAACAGAAGCTACTAATTTAAACAGATACTGGACAAACGGAGACTGTGAGGATGCAAGAGCGCTGAAGATACTTGAGGTGGATATGCTACTGACATGAGTTTACAGGCATACGGTAAGGCATCAGGAAACAGAATGAGCGTTGGCGATGCTTCGCACCCACAGACACAACAGATGCGTTGCTGGCCAGTCAAGGTCGCGATGGAACACATTTGAGTCAGACGAGTATTGAGAAGTTGAGCATACCCTTTCACCTTTGTATACAATTCATCATGCACTTACTCGCTGACTTTTTTCCTTGACGACGTCAGATCTTTGTACAGAATGCAGTATCTGGTCTTGTTTTTTTTCACATTTGCATGCACGTATACAAAACTCACAATACATGTTGTGAGCAAGACAAAGTCATTGTGTACTCGACCGGTCCCTCTCTGCAACTTTCCGTCCTGCCCATGGTTCGACCCACTATACATGCTTTTTCACACTCCGTTCCTGTTCCATCATGTCGAGTAGCATGGCGTGGGTGTCTGCGAAGGTAGCACAAGCCGTTGCCACTGTATCTCCTGCTAAGACCATCCATGTGCCAGAGTAAGTGGTACAACCTAAACCGTTTCCAACACGCTAAATGTGCGAGACCGTTCGATCTTCATTCGCCGGGGGGAACCTGCCTAGCCTTCCACTCATGCATGAAGTCATATCCTCGTAGTGAGTACCTGCTTCTTGGAAGTATGTGTGGTGTTGATGTCGACCAGACCTTCTTGTCAACCTTCTGGATATAATCTCGGCACAGCTGGAAGCGATTCAATGGATTACTTTAGAAGAAATCAGGAGTAAGGCTGCCTTCTACTTCTTCATACATCTCTCGGTTCTGTCTCGTCTTCTGACTAAAGCATTTCCTTACAGTGAACGTCGCCCTCTTCTTAATTCATGCCCATAGACGCCCCCAATTATCACCACTTTCCTGGGGCACACAGCATCTGGCTTGGTCGCACAATCATGCTGTGCCTCTAGGACTGCGCACCCACCAGCAGACGCACAGCCCACACCTCAATGGGCACGACCAGCTCGATTAGATGTCAACGGCTCAACTTGAAATCACTACGATTCTGTGAGACGACCTTACGCAGATAGCAGGTGGTTCGAATGTGTTGCCTCATGGGATTCGGTATTTTGGCAACCCTGAAAATTGCGCTATGACAGATTTGGATCCAAGGAGTCATGCAAGGTTAGAGGAGGTGGAGAGGTTATGGAGAGTGCCATGGAGAACGTGGCCGATGGACAAGTTCCAGACAGGTGTGAGATGTGGATTCGGAGGAGTCACAAGGTGTCGGCATGAAGTAGAAAGAAGGGTGTAGCTATGGGAGACTTGATCGTATTTTGGGTGGATCATAGGTGTAGGTGGATTCTGAATGATGCACCCACTGATGATGGGGGAGTTTCGGGAGAGGATGATCATGAGTTGTACTCGTTCTCCTCTAGTTTTGCATGCTGATCTGGTGCATTGGCAGGCCTAGACAATGAGTACAGGTACTAGTCTTATGTTGAAACCCATCCCGCCCATGTGGTTCTCTCCCAAGGGTCCCAGCAGGAGGCTGTGGACATACTACATTGGTCCTACACAGATCGGCTGCTCGCCCATCCTCAACTGATTCAGCCGCCTTTTAGTCAGGAGGAGTGTCAGGAACCGTTGAGACTACTCAATGGTGAGGCTGGGACATTTCCATTCAGTTCTACTTGTCTGATTTTTTTTTTCGACAAATCCGAGGCAGCAATCCACTCTTTCGTACACATGCATGGTCGCTCGCGTTCTTCTACGTGCCGGTGAGTTTTTGCACCATACCCCTCGCCAGTGTTATGTTCTTACAGGCTAACATTCTTCATCAGCTCATTGGCATCAGGTCAATTTCAGGCCACACAAACCGCTCCCACGAGACATCATCACCGCACACACATCAAGGCAGACCCCGATGCTACGCACGGCGGTCGAGATATTGATCGGTATACTGTGCCTTGGCATCCCATTCTTGTTCGTGGATCGAGCAAGATATAGCGGCCATTTTGATGTGGAGGGGAATGCAAGCATGCAGAGTAGTGCGCCACTGTTTGTTGTCGGTGCTTGTACCTGTCTCATGGTGAGGGTTAATCGTTATGATGATAGTCGTACTCATTCCTAACTTCTTTTCCTTCCCTGCTTTCTGTTTGCGCAGTCTGCAATTATCCTCAGCGCCTCTGTCATGCTTATCTCGTTCCTGGGACTGGATGGTATCGCACACATTGGAGGTCCAGTTGCCATTTCATGTTCCATTCTGAGCATGGTTACATCTTTCCTGTCTATTTTCCAGTATAAAGCAGAGTTGCCACAGGGTTCTGCAGCTGTTCATCATGCAGCTGCTGCTGCCCATGAAGGGTTTGTATTTCTCCTGGTGAGTTTGCAGTTCCCCATTATCGCTCCTATCCCTAACTCATCTCAAACCACTTACAGCGCCAAAGCAAAATTCTGCTCTCTCTTCCGCTAGTTTTTCTCACGTATTCTGTGGCTGGGTTCATCACCAGTGTCATTGTCTACACTAGAATTTGTAACATTACACGAACAGAATAAAACAGCTGTAATATTATAACCAGAAAGAAAGCAAGAAAAAAGCTCCCAAAAGGTCAGTTTCAGATTCAAGTTAACGTCGAGTCAATTCACGTGACAATGCCACAACCTTGCGTCATCGCATACTATTCACTCACGATTCATACCACATCAACATCGATCCCCGGAACACATGGTCGATTACATATCAAAAGGGACTAAGGTGAGCAACTTTCGTACCGTAGTTGCCTACTGCTGATGGCATTGTCAAATCGTGCTTTATTATGTCCTCAGACCAGCTCAATAGCTGGTTATGTCCAACCGCTGACATCCAACCTGCTGACGGTCTGCCATGTGGATTCCCTGAGGCTACTACTATGTACGTATTGCTTTTTTTTTGTACAATTCAAAATTTCCGTATTCATCTAAGAGCACCCAACTGGCAGGTGTCGACCTCCATCAGGATTTGCGACATCCATGGCCCTTAATAAGGAGAATAAAGGGAGGCTTGCAAAGGTTCACAACCATCCATGTGTGGCCTTACCATTTCCTCTGATCCTTGACGTCCATTTCCTTCACTGATATGGCACCCAGCGCTGCTTATGATGCCTTCAACTCTGATGCCGAGGACGGAGGTCCTGAAGACTTCAACCTTGACGAAGGGACAGACAATACTGACTTGGAAGACCTGGACAGCGACGCCGAACACCACAGGTGACTTACTCATGTTCCTGGACCTCAAGCTGATGTTGCTGAGCTGCGAGCAGTATGTATTTATACATTCTTGTTCGTGATAAGTCACCAGGCATTAGTGCTGACATGATGCTAGGCTCTCAGTGTTGTGCAGCGAGCATACACCGAATGCCGCAAGGAACTGTGCCAGACAAGGAAGGCTCTCTTCAAAGCCAATAGCCAGCGTTCCAAGCGGTCCAGGAACGCATCTAGCAAGTCAAACAGCCTCACGACTCGTATTGAGCAAGAAGCAAAGAAATACCTCCTCCTGTATCATTTTTTCATCATTCAAAGCCTTTTCCCAGCAGCTCCGAATCCCAATGCTGATCAACGCGATCCAGCACGGTGGAAATCACAGGATGGGAAGCTCAAGGGCGCTCTGACTGAGCTTTACGAGATGATTCCTGTGGATTTACATGAGTCGATGGTAACCTACAAGCAATTTGGCTCCATGGTACGTGTAATTCCAACCTTGGTGACCACTAACGTATTAATTTGTTTTAAGTTTGTACAAGCGCATGGTCAGGAGAGATCCAATGTCCTCAAAGTCATCAAGGACTGTGCTGGCGCGTTATTCGCTCCATATAACATTTCACCGGATCTCTTTACTGGAAAGCCCACTTGTAAGAAGGACAACAAGGCATGCCTGGTGCTCTTGAAGAAGGATGGAGTCGGAGAATACACCTGTTTTGCACCCATTCTTTTTGCAGATCCTAAGCAGATGGTTACTGGAGGCTTCTTGAAGAGTCCCGTCCTAGTTAAGGTAAGCATGCACGGTTCAGTGCCGCTCTTATTCGAAAATTGATTTCAGCCCATAGGTTATCTGTGTCCTGATGTTTGGAAAATCAATCCTCACAGAAAACAAACGTGGACGGCCCCCAGCCAGGGGTCAGAAGATGGGCGTGCTGAGTGTTACTGAGGGCCTGATTGCTGGTGCCTGCATCTTGGTGAGGGTGTCCATGGTCACTGCTAGTACATGCTGATGTCAATATCATACCAAGGTTCGATTCCTATTGTCGCATGATCCTGAATTAAGTGCTACCGGTGCAGAAACGCAGGTCAACTACCGATCAGAATACGATTTCTACCTCGAGAAGCTTTTCAAAGCATCTCCTTGGGCTGTCAGCGTGATGAATTTCTTCAACCAGGAAGTCTTTGGGAAGGGGTCTCAATTGGCGAATGTCGAATCCGAGGTATTTGCTAATGTGGAGCAGCTGCATACTTGGGAAGATGAATTTTTAGATGAACTCGACAACATTGACCCTGCTGAGAGTCACACCCTGCCCGTTTCCACACTGCATGACCCCAATGCCCCTGGCGGCCGTGATTCAGATCTATGTGACTCCAATCTGTCATCGGTCTCCCGTGCTCCATCACCTGTTGCCGGCTCGGTCACTCATTTCAATCCCCCTCACTCTCATCCAGCTAGTGTCACTGCTGCACAAGCTGATCTCGGTGCTCAAACTATTTCTGGTGCTTCTCGTTGATCGTCCCCTTCTATCTCAATTGGGCAGCCGATTTCAAACAGTGGTGTTGAGGTGTCAGCAGTGACCATTGCTGTTGGTCAGATGAATGTGTCTGGCCCAGCTGAGGCTGAAACATCTCGATCCCAACAAGCAATTCCAGTCGTGAGTCGCTGGCGCAGCTCAGCCACTCAAAAGGCGATTCCAGCCATTCCCGAGGTGGTTCCCGAGGCTCTTACAACTGATATTCGTGCTACTGAACCAGGTCTGGAACCTACCTGCTGTGGTCACCGTGCTACTGCTACAAGGTCCTCAAAACCGAAGAAGACGAAGGTTTGAATTAATAGCAGTACCAGGTGTCACTCATGTGCTGGGTTTCTATATGTTCTACGGTCTTTGATTTAGATTGCATCCCATTATATTAGATGCAATTCATGTTTCAAGGTCACGTAGATCTACTTGTAATACGTTCATTCGCTGCAATCATACATCATCGCTGTCGTCCTCTGGAATTACCTGATCTGATTTCTTCTGAGTCATTCAAACTCCGCTGGCTATATTATAAGCGACTCACCCCTCTTCTCACGCCTTGTTGTCTCCCGCATTGTTGTCCTGGTTCATTGCATTGTCGTACGGTGTTGTCGCTGTTATCCACCTTGTCGTGCTCGTTTGTCGTTGTCCATTGCCTGGGGAGTGGGTTCGAGGGTCGAGGTATGTTTCCCCCATGACACTATTATTACTTCTGACGTTAACTTTTTTCAAAGTTCCAGACAACTCGTGACAGCGTTGTGTGTCGACGCTAGCTCCATTGTCCTATTGCTCGATGCTATGAATGCCTCTTGTGCAACACTTATTCTATCTTCCTCATCCCATCGCCCCATATCGCTGCTCCCATTGGTTCACTAATCTCGTAAGTATTTTAATTACACTGTAAGCTATGATCTGATGGTTGTCCACAGCGTATGCATTTGCTTTCGTCCTTGTGTCATCGTTGCAATGACCCCCATACTTACGTTGAGCTGCTGTCCTTTCCTCCCCTTACTGCTCTTAGTCACTCATTGTCTGCTTTGCATATCCACTCACACCACTGGCATTATTAAGTAGAACTCTCCAATTATTACTACCACTCGTCTATACATCAATAAGTAGCGATTTCCGAATGGAATTTTAACCATTGTCACGAGTGTACCAAGGCAAAATGAAATAACAATGGATCGTCAAAATATTAATAAATAATAATGGTTAGTATACATTGTGATGAGTTCCACTGGTATTACTATGGGTTCTTCGCCATTGCCATGCCATTATAAGTACTTATTAGGCCACAGCAATATAATACCATGATTAGGTAAAATAATGAGTTATCAAAGTCATAATCATGAGATGACGTGTGATTTCAACCGCATGTTCATGGAAAGTGGGTGGCGTTACAAGTCATTAAAAGGCAGCGTGGGAAATCCGCTCCTATTAAGGTATGCTAATGACTTGTCATGGATCTAGGAAATTTGCGACATCTTGTGGTATATGATAAGTTTCAGTATGACCACCCAACTTCCTCCTCTCCATATATTTGTTCTTCGTTGTTCCACACATCTTAACCTCACTTACAAATGTTATGGGGTGATTTCAATGTGGGGAAATCCTGGAGAACACAGTATTTAGTGGTATATGATAGGTTTCGGTATGTTGACCTGACCTCCCCCTGTCTATATTTTGCTAGGCGATGGTAGCCATTGTTTGACATGTCTTGACCACCTTTACCAATGTCAGTAAGACCATCCACAGTGGTAGAAATCTGACAAACTCTGACTCTGACAGTATATGATAAGTTTGTGCATGACCACCTGACCTCCCCCAGTCTATATTTTGCTAGGCAATGTTCTCCATTGTCTGCCATGTCTTAACCACATTTACCAATGTCAGAAAGACTATCCATGATGTAGCAACTAACCTAACCTGACAAATGCTTTCTCTGATGGTATATGATAAATTTGAGTATGACCACCTGACCCCCCCCCCCTTTCTATATTTTGCTAGGTGATGTTCACCATGGTTCATCATGTCTTCACCACCTTTACCAATGTCAGTAAGACTATCTACAGTGGTAGAAACCTGACAAACACTGGGTCTGATGGTATATGATAAATTTGAGCATGACCACCTGACTTCCCCCAGTCTATTTTTTGCTAGACCACATTCTCCACTGTTCCCCATCTCTTAAGCCCCTTTACCAATGTTCCCAAGACTATCCACAGTGGTAGGAACTTGGCAAACGCTTGTGTCAATGGTATATGATAAGTTTGAGCAGGACCACCTGACCTCCCCCTGTTTATATTTTGTTAGACCATGTTCATCATTGTTCATCATGTCTTGACCACCTTTACCAATGTTGGTAAGACCATCCACAGTGGTAGAAATATGACGAACACTGACTCTGATGGTATATGATAAGTTTGTCCATGACCACCTGACCTCCCCCAGTCTATATTTGGCTAGGTGATGTTTGCTATTTTCCACCATGTCTTAACCAACTTTACCAGTGTCAGCAAGGCTATCCACAATATAGCAACCTGACAAATGCTTTCTCTGATGGTATATGAGAAATCTGAGTATGACCACCTGACCCCTCCCCCCCCCTTTCTATATTTTGCTAGACCATGTTCCTTGTTGTTCAGCATGTCCCACCCACCTTTAACGATGTAATTAAGGCCATCTAAGTCACTTGGATCCAGTTTGCTGCTGTTGTCCATGATGCATTCTGCCTATTATGCCTACATGTGTTTTCAATGTAATAATCTGTGTAGAGGGGCCAGGTGCTATGGTGCTGACAGTCTGAAAAATCTTTGAAATATCACATACTGGTGCATGATCCCACTGCTGCTCTTTATTCAGTTCTACCACAGCATCTGACACTACCAATGCAGTATTTAGCCTCCCAATCATCACCCTGGCCTCTTCCAATTCCTTTCTTTCTGTTCAATGGCTGGTATTTGTTTGGGTCAGGGTTCTACAGCCAAGAAAGAGCCTACATCATATGTAACACTCTCTGCCTTCTGCAAAACAGAAGGAGCATCAATAATACACATATGACTTCTGTGCCTGTTGGATCAGGTCACTGGTCATATGATTTTGTAGACCAGTTTCAACCTCCTGTCTCTGCCTGTTCTGTGCTGCTCTGACCTCCTCCCACATACTCATCATAACCTCACCATTGCCCACCACACCACCCTCATTTCCCCTGCATATCAGAATGCACAGGACACACACCTGAATATCCTGCAGTGAGAGACCTGTCCCATTTAGGACTTCCTTTGTGATGTCCAGGGGTCTGGTGCTTTTCTTTGCAAGTTTCTGTAAACAACTGCAGTGGAACCAATTTTTGCAGGTTCAACAATACCATTGTTCAGCTTTGTCTGGGTTATATGGTTTTTCACAGACAGAGCAAGCATGGAAGGGGCCCTGATGGGGTGTAGTTTATGTCAGGAGTTTTTCAAAAATTGGTGTGCCATTCATCCATACCTGGATGACTTGTTTACCATGTGTGCTCATGGTCCACTGTGTATACATCTCCTTGGGTCCTATCAAAGGACCAAAACACCTCTCTGCACTGAAAGATGTGATGTCTGCTGGTGCTATGCTCTCCATGAGCTTCCAAGCTGTATACAAAATTCAGGGATGTCTTACACATGATGGCCTCTGGTTCAATGATGTCATTGTGGTCCAATAGAACCAGCTCATTGTTGCCAATGTATTTTCTCATGCTGTTTGTGAGTGAGTCAAAGATACAAGGAACTTGATCACAGCTGGCTCACTTTTTGTCTCCTATATCGCTCCTGCTGTAGTGCCACTGTACTTCAACCCATGCCTTCTGTACTGCATGTCAGAAGGGTGGACACCCACATGGCACTGGAAGTCTCTTACATTACTTTTCTTCAACCATTGGACTCTGATGTCCTTGATCACAGCATACCACAGGCTGCCATTGTTGCCATTTACAAAGATGCTAATTAAAGCTTCCATCAGTGAACGACATACCCATCCAGTCTTTTCTTACTTATCACCTCTTTGGAAGGTGTGGGTCATGTGTTCTGAAACTTCCTCCCTTCCATCCAGGATGTCTTCACCTGCACCGGTGAGGTTCGTCACTGGCTGGATGAGCTTAAATGACTGCTGGTGTCTAATTGAGACCTACCACATAGCTTGGAGGATGATGGAAGGGAAAGAAAGGTCTTGTTGGATGGAGGGGCCATGTAGGGTTGGGAGGCAAAGTAAAAAGTCAGAGGGTAACCTGTGATGTCACTTGCAATTCTCGGTTAGCCAGGGCAGACCCTGAAAAATTTTCTTTGGGTTGGGCACGGCATTATGTGTTTGGGATTGGCAAAGAACCAACATTCCACCACCATGGCACCCCAGACACATTCCCAGAGAGCCCTCAGAGCTGCTTCCAATGCATCCTCCACTGATGAAAGTGAAATCAGACTTGCATTTGACAATGTCATGAAGGCCATTTCTCCTCCATCTCATCATTCAGACTCAGCATGCTCTTCTCCTCTGTCCCCATCCTACAGTGTAATAATGGGTGGTCTCCTTTCCAGAGAAATGACTCCTCCAGAAGATCCAGAATCCTCTGTTGATGAGGATGAACTGAACTAGATATACGAGAAGTGCCAGGCCATGGTAAACCACTTGAGTGGGTCAGAAGAGGAGCATCAAAGCAATGCCTCTGATGATTCCTTTGTGAATGTGCATGGCCTGTCAGTTGCACCATCACATCCACCCCATCAGGACTCGAGTCAGGAGTCAGGGGTGCCTTCTGTACATGATATCATCAGTGAGTGTCTTCTGTACTCTTTCTCTCTGTCTGCTTATGATTGCTTCTGAAAGTGTGTTCCATGGCCAGGCCTACCACATGGGCAATGGCCTACCAGACCCTAGGGACACTCTGGTATGAAACTTGGATCGATGCCAGCATCCTCAACTTTCATCTCCAGTCCCAATGGTATGCTGTCCAGGGCAGGATGCATGTCTGCTATGCTGACTTGTTCTCTGTCATTCCATCTGTCAGTGGGGGCACCCATGCCTTACCAGATGCACAGGAGATTCAATTTTTTCATCAACACCATCTCTTTGATTCCCATCCTGCCAATCCATCTGTTCCCATTGCCTTTGTGGTCATGCAAAACAGTCACTTCTTTGTTGCAGTCTTTGACTATTGGTTGAACCTTGCATTCATCCTTGGAAGGCACATCGAACGTGTCCTGGAAACCCCCCATCCCCACTATGACCCACTGCACGATGACTGGAACAGATGGAATGGCCCTTTCTACTGGACATGCATAGCATCTCTTCACAGATTTGATGCCATTGACCCAACCCAAGTTGATGTGCAGGTGTACAATTGGTCACAGAATGGTTTCAACTGTGGGCCCATTGCATCCTTTGTCATGGAGTCACTCATGAGCGGAGGGCTATCTGGTGATGGCAGGCCTACCATCCACATCCCTCCAATTCCTTGTGGTCATCGTCTCCACCTTAGAATGCTTGTCATGGTGAAGGAGGGCTGTTGAAGGTGCTGGGAGGACTATTGTTACTTGTCTACACCCACCCTTCCCCCTGGCCACATATGGACACAGTGGGATGACACTGAAGCCATCAGTGAAGACATCCTCATGGATGTAGAAAACCAATCATCTGGAGAGCAACATGCTACCATTGTCTGTGAGTTGAATGTCATTGGGGCCAACTGCCTTTGCTGCCAAAGGGGGGATGACTCCAGCGACGTAGTGAACCCTGATGTGCACTCCGATGGTGACTTTCCAACTGACACTGAAGATGAAGGTGAAGACCATCATTTGCCTCTGGATGCCACGTCTCAGCATCTCAGGGATCTCCTTCGGCACTACCCTTATGTGAGCAGGGCCAGAGCCAGGGATTGACTTCCTCCTTGGGCTGCCCATGGTCACTGAGTCGAAGGGGAATCCACTCCAGATGATCCCCTTGAGATCATCCAGCGACGCAAGCATGTCAAGGACTGGTCAGCTGGAACAATGTACCATTTCCCATGTCCAACTCCACTGGTACGCCTCCCCGCATACCAGGGTCAACAATGGAAGCATTTCAATCGCAGGTTTGATGAGTATGAAGGAGGACCTGTCTTGGAAAGCTTGCACCAGGACCACAACTGCAACAAGATCGTGGAGGAGCCCTACTATCGGCCTGGGAGGTGGACATCCTTTCTAGATTATGGCTATCGTCTGCTGAGTTCCTTCAACCAGATGATCTACTTGGGTCCCCCCATCAGATTGTCAGACCATGTCCTCCAAGTGGGTGTTCCAGCTAACTACCAGTCTTCTCATCAAATCAGTGACCATGTTACTGGTGAGTGCTCATATTCTGCCCTGGTGCCCTCTTCTGGTCACTTCATTACAGGAAATTACTCTCTTGCCTGGCAGGTGCCCCATCCATCAAGAGTCCATGTGGATGATGTGGTCATACTGGGTGCCTCTCAGATGATCAAGATTGGCTCGAGCACCTCAGAACATCTCATGAACACCTTTGTGAATGGGTGGCACAAGGATGGATGTCACATCTGCCTGGACCTGGACCTGGATCACAAGTTGGTGACTCCAGAGGAGTTGGAAGTCACTGTGGACATCAACAGTCTCATATGGGTGACACATTCCCTACAGTTCAACACACTGCTGCCCATCTACCTTGGTCCCATCGTCAAGGAAAAGGCTCCTATGCACAAGCACAATCATGTGTATGTTGACATCCTCGTGCCTCAGTCAGAGGCAGATTCCAGTGCCATCAGAAGCTGTACTGAATGGTTGACCATGGCATTTCCTCTGTGTGGAGTACCTCACACAGTGTTTGGTTCCTTGAGCAATGCTGCTGGCACCATGAATGTCTACATTTGCTTCCCCAGGATGATCCACAGGGATGAGATGACACACAAGCATGCCAATCACATCCCAAAGGAGGTCCTCGACTTTTTCTGGGAGCATGTCCTACTTCCAGCGATCCATGCACATGCAGATGTTTCGAGTGCACCATATGTCTCTCTCACTCTGAAGGAAGTGCAGTTCAAGGCATGAAAGGGTGGCAAAACCAAGAAGGCTGGTCGGCCAAAAGCAGTCTCCTTTTCTATGCAACTGTTGAAGCAGATCCAGAAGACCATGGAGGCAATCATCCAAGAGGACCCTTCATGATTTGCAAACTATGGTTCCTTCTTCTTCATCCTGGAATGCAAGGGAATCAAGTTGTGGACGAAAACCACCCTGTCAGGAGCGGTTCAAACACCAGTCCAAGCTCTCCTCCATGGACTTCCAGCTCTGGATTGGTCCCACATGGTAGACAGGGCCAATGGGGAGCTCTTGGTCGACTTGGGAATCAGCATTCACCCCACATGTGATGAAAAGCTTGTGGGATTGTGGAGACTGGATGCCCTGGAAGCTTCCTTTGGGGCAGGTGGATATTTGTGAGGAAATGCCCACCACACTTGCATGCTTGGATGGTATGGGGGGATCCAAGCAGAGATGTCACAGGAGCGAGTGAGGCAAACTCACATTGCATTCAGAAGTGCTTATAATCTGGCCTACGAGGTGATCCAACCCAATGACAAGAGCCCCACCTTTGTCATGGACAAGGATGCTTATGCCCTGAACAATGACTTCATCAGGGAATGCATGCAGGCCATCAACATGTATTCTGGAGATGCAAAGAAGAGGTCATATGGGGTGTGAGACGAGTACAGGATGAGTGGGGCTGTGGTGGAGCAGGCAATACTGGTGGTGCCACAAAGGGTGATGCATTTGCAAGCTTAATCATGCTCATATCTGATGCTTCCATCTTTGCAGATGGAAGAGCTTTTAGCCTCCAATCCCATTCTCTGGATCCTGACCAAAGTCTGGTTGGAATTTATGGCTGGATGCATCAGGGCCCTCCAGTTGGCTCAGATCTCTCTCAAGGAACTGGAACCACCCAACCTTGGGATTCTGACTGGCATCATCTGCCACATGATTTGGTGCACGTCCACCACTGCAATAATCCTTGACTTCCATGTGAGAGAGTCCATGGCCCTTCTGCAGGTCTCCAGGGTGTGTGAGCAGTTGGGAATTTTCTTCCTTTTGGACCTGGACTTGCATCATGTCCCCCATCTTCCAGAAGTTCAGGATCATGATGACCTGGAGGTGCTCAAGCTGATGGAGGGAAAGTTGAAGAGGGGTGACAGATGACCTGCCTGGCCAAGGATTCCCCCTCTGGATGAAGTGGAACAATTTCCCATTGGCAGCAGACCGACATGGGCCAAATTGACAAGGACCATCCAACTGCAGCCTTGGTTGATCATGCAGGACTGGAAGTGGTCAGCCCAACTGTCCAGTCTGGGGCCAGTGGTAGGGAAACTTTTTGTTCTGTTTACCTGTCAGCTTTGGATCCAGTTGGATGCGACTTGGCTGACAGGTTCAGAGGGGAAACCAGAGCCAACATCTTTGGAAGATGCCATTCAGAGTTGGACTCTGAACCAGACCTTCAGGACAATACATGCCTGCGAATTCAAGGCCTGCAATGCAGAAATAGCAGGGAGTGGAGGGGCTGGTTGCTGACAGTCAAGCTTTGCAGAGAGGGTCAACCTGTTTTTCCCAGGACCCACAGTGGGACAACCTTCATGGAGGTCACCATGGAATGTCTTCTGGACGAAGCCTGGCTATATTTGGGAGTATCACCAGGTGATGAAGAACAGGACACCTCTGGAGGAGTTTGAGGTGCTGGACCACCATGGCAGGATATTTTCTGTCCTTCAGACATTACCTGATGTGACCAAAGGGAGTGAAAAGAGTCCTGGGAAGACATGGCAGGTGGAGGGTGAGAAGGTGGTTCTGGTGACAAATCCCAAGTTCTACAAGATCAAGGGGATCTCCACTGAGAAGGAACAGCAACAGGCCAGGAGACGAGCATCTCGAGTGGAAAAGCCCAGGAATGCACTGCAGATGGAGCTCCTGGAGCATGCAGGATATGATGAACTGCTGGCTAGCCAGGCCCTCATCTTAGAAAGGCAGAGGCTGAAAGAGGCACAGACTAAGAAGTCATCAAAGGCAAAGAATGCTCGAAAGCCTCCAGCAAGAAGAGGCAAGGCCTTGCATAGGGTGGAGGGTTAGGGGACCACCTCATAGAGGGAAGCAGAGGGATGGGGGGGGGAAAGGCAAGGATATGGGTACAGAGGGAGAAAGTGATGAATGCAATGTTGATATAGATTGTGGTTCCCATTCCTGTGGAACTGAATCCCAGTGTTGCCTAGTGTAGTCTGATCAGGTAGCAACATGTTTGGCATCTTGGGATGATACCTGCCCCAAACATGAACCCCCCTCTTCAGCTTTGCTCCATCAGAACAATTCCAGATCAATCCAGCTGTCCATACCATGTCTGTGCCACTTGAATGACATGGCAGGACCATTTGGATCACACCAGAATGGACCCTATGTGTCATTCCCCTCCTCTTATCCTGGTGGTGCTAATCCTGTAAAGTTTAGGAAGCATGAAAGCTTGTCAGGAATGGTTGTCCTGGAGGGCCTGAAAGTCACAATGGATGATGACAATGGCTGCAGCATTCCTAGGTGTCAGAATATCCATGTAAGATATGTTACCCCCCCCTCCCCATGTTCACTCCATCAAAACAATTTCAGAGATCGATCTGGCTGTCTGAACCATGTCTCCCCCATCTGTATGACATTACAAGACCATCAGAATTGCATTACAAAGGTCCCCATATTTGTTTCATCAACATACCTGATCCCCTCCTCATACCCCAGGGATGGCAATCCAGTAACATCAGGAGGGGGTACCAGCTTGCCAGGGATGGATGTCATGGGTGTTATCAATGCCACTGAAGACAATGGAAATGATTTCCAGCCTCCCAGAAGTATTTCCAAAGAGATACCACTTCATGGTCTGACCATACTTCTACCCCCTGTAGATTTTTTTTTCCAACCACCAATTTCATTCAAATTTCACCTGGGACATCCCAATGGACATATCTATCAACTCCCAGCATTATTTCCCAACAATTATGGTCAGGAGTTTGTAATTATAATTCCCCCAGGGGCTGTATAGTTGCTGCATGTTAGCATAACTCATCGATGAGTTGTGCCAGACTCACCTACCTTGGCATGTGCTGCCACTACTGGGGTTCTCTGGTACATTGTCTGACATCAACTGTTTCCAATACATGCTACACTCTGTTTCTGTAGCAACCTTGATGTCATAGGCATTCAGGTATTACAGGATCTTGTCCAAAATCCACAATGGCATCTCTCTGGTTCCCATGGTGTGCATGGCTTGTTGGATGGATTGGTTCTGCATGGTCTGTGGACTGTCAGTGAACATGTTTCCAGCACTCTCTATTCAAATCAATCTCACAAGCAGGAAGTTTTGTAAGCTTGCTTTCACCTCTGGTGTTGTCATATTTTCACCAATCAAACCAGACCCTTTAGTGATGACATTGTCCTTCAAAGTATGAAGTAATCTAATGTGCTGCTGGCTCATCTCCTTTGCAGCCTGACACATTTTACTATCAACTGTTCAGGGTATGCATGGCTTTTATTGTGACATACCTGCACTTGAGGAGATTCCTGGGATATGTTGGGAGGGGGAGCTCAAGATCAGTTGTCTTCACTTCTGTGCAGGGATGCCTCACATTCACTGGAGATGTTGCACAACTCATTGATGATTTGTGTAGGGTTTTTGTAATTGTTTGGTATTTTGCACCCAATTGGAAGGTGGTGAATGGGGGTCAAGGTGTATCTGAGTGGCTGTACTTCACTTTCTGACATGTATTTATGGCAATACTTGCTTATATAATCATTTGTCCATGTGGCCATCCATTGACACAAGCTTGTGGGTCATTTGCAATACATGGTAGGTGTTTTCAGTGGCTATACACAGCTTTCAATGGCAGCGTGATTTTTTTTTGGTGTCAGACCATTGCAACTCATTGATGAAGTATGCAGTGACATTGGGCAATGCACAGCTTGTTTCTATATATGGTAGGCACTTTTGTGGCTATACACAGCTTTTGGTGGCAGGATGTTTTTTTTTGGTGTCAGGTCATTGCAACTCATCGATGAGTTGCATAGTTGCCTCAGGAATTGCACAGCTTGTTTCTATATATGGTAGGTGCTTTTGTGGCTATACACAGCTTTCATCCATATATGGTAGGCGCTTTCGGTGGCTATACACAGCTTTCAGTGGCTGTGTGATTTTTTACATTTTTTTGCCTGCACAAGTCATCAATGAGTTGTGCAATTACCATATATAGTAGGCGCTTTTTCGAATTTCCTTTTATAGTAGGTGCTTTCGAGACTGGAACTGGGCAGACGGTTTAGATTATTAGATGACATCTTTATGATCGTCCGCGCTGACTCCGCGGAAGATGCTTTATTCTTGGCCAGGAACACGTGGTTCTTGAATGGTTGCGAAGTCGAATGGGAACCGGCTAAACGGCATTGCGTATTTTTGGATATGCAAGTCTGGCTTTCTGACAAAAACCAGATCCATTGGAAGCCGTTCCGGAAGCCCAATAACCATTTGGAACGAATCCCTTGGGACTCCAGCCACCCCCTTGATGTAAAAAGAGGCACATTCATCGGGGAACTGTCCCGCCTTGCAGTGTTGTCTAGTAATATAGAGTACTACTTAGACGCGGTTAAATTCTTAACCGACCTATACATTTGTAGAGGGTACCCCGCTCGGATCGTGAAAACTTGGGTAAAGAAAAACTGTACCGATCGCTGGCATAAGCGCTTTGCAGAAAAGGGAGATCCCGAAACAGTGATCGCTCTGAAAACCGAGTTTAACGAAATGTGGAATCATTTCAATATCCACGAATTAAAAAATCGAATGGTGTTTCCAATTCTCAATGTACGTGACTTTTGGATAAGCGGTGGCTTGGCCTCCCGTGACGCACCGCTGCAACTCCCGACTCGCCTACCAATTCTGTTTGAACGGCCTCCGTCGGCGGATCTTGTTTTTTCGGCCCCTGATCGGGTCTTGATCCACCGACGCGCCTTCTTTCTAGATGCGGATGGCCTCGAGGAAAGAGATGCCTGGTTGTTTGATCTAGGCGCGGCACTATTTGATGACGCCAAGTGGGTCGTTTCTAGAAAACGTACACGTAATCTAGGCGACCTCGTGATGACGTGGAATAAGGAAAGATTGAACCTTATCACCAGATGCTATAACCCTGTGATGTCAGCACAGGATATGCTTCTGGAACATGATCGGGTTCGTATCAATCAAATTGAAAATCGTACACGCGCTATGCGCGAGGCGGAGCTAATCCTGGAAGAACGCGGATTGAACTCTATGTCAGCCTTTGATGGCCCGATCATAGATCTAGGGTTCATTGTCGCCGATCAGGAAACATGCGATGTCCTCAAGGAATGGAGATATTCCTGGATAACCGCAGCAGAACCTTGAAGGAATGATCCGGTTTCACCTACCGTAATATATCAAACCTTATTTGACAACTCGTGGGAGTCACAAG
Organism: Pisolithus tinctorius; assembly: GCA_024663395.1. Lineage (NCBI taxonomy): Eukaryota > Fungi > Basidiomycota > Agaricomycetes > Boletales > Pisolithaceae > Pisolithus > Pisolithus tinctorius. Next base: position 57,758 of record JANFAH010000116.1, read on the forward strand.
GACGGCGATCATTTAGTGCGGTGTGCGCTATTAATCCTATTGGATGATCACCAACTGCCTTCTCGCGCGTGACAGTCTAAACCTAATACAGTTAGAGTGGTGACGTCACCAATGACGCAATCATTGATAAGCAATAAGCCTGCCCTAAAGTCATTGGGCTCTATATAGGCTTGGATAGTCCACCGATGAGCTGCAGTTGTAGCGAAATTCCTCGGTGCTCTAGGCTGAGCACGAAAATTTGGGCTTTCCATCTCTGCAGCTACGTATTTTTCTTTTCTTCCCCCTCCGCCCCTAGATTTAACCACACGTCGTGCACGACCGTAGTAGAAGGTCGACCCGCTCTGTTTGCAGGATTGGGAGACCAAGGCACGTGGTTGATCTTAAGTGCCTCGCAAGCACAGCAGAAGGCGTCGACCATGAAGCGATGTTCATGCAGAGGTGGGATTCCAGCACGCCGCGCGATGGCCTTGATCTCGTCGATGGCGACGTTGGCGACGTGGAAGAAATTTCCAGTGTGGATGAAGGGCGGTTTCCGATGGCCATCACGGGCACACTGAGTGATGATCGTCTCCACGAAGAACGTCACGGGCCTCTGACCAAGTACTGACGTGGTCAGGTCGAACTTTCCTGCATCTGATGGCGTGATGGCAAGCAGAAGATTTGATAACACGCCTTGGTTGTAGGACAAGGGACACGGCTCGTCCTTCCAACGCGCCAAAGCCATGAACCGATCACGGGCGGCATGCCTGACGATGTTGTCATTCGACCCGAGAAGATCGTTGAGTTCTTCTGATACCTTGGAGAACACGAATTGTTTCACGTCGTCGAAATAAACTTGCAAGGATATCTCGGATGCATAGCATGCGATCCTGAAAGCAGGATCAGATATCGATGGATATGCCTCCTTTGGCACGTTTTCCAGTGCGAGAGTCATTGCAAAACGTGCTTCAAAGACCTATGAGAAGAGCACAGAGTCAACATCGACATCGTGTGGAATTCTAGGACATCGACCAAATACGCAAATCCACATGCCCCATGATTTGCGTGCACATGGCAATGCCACCATGGACCCAGTCATGCATGGCTGCATTCGAATCATAACATTTCTCAGATGTCAATCAAATACAAATGCGCAAATACGTCCGTCCGTCGATTTGCGCACATGGACCCCCTCAGTGATGACTGTGGAGAGGTGGCAAATGAAAGACGAGGTCGATCGCTCACCTTGTAATGATCGCTACCATATGTCAGCTCTTGACATCGCTTGGACGATGTCAGTGGGCGGTGCGTCGCAAGGTCAACAGGCCATGAGTTCAGCCAGACGGTCAACATGCCCATGGGCAAAGATGACAGTGCAAGAAAATGGTTAGATAGGCACGGAAATCCATCGTGAATCAATCCAAGGGACAGCCATGTTCGGTCCATCAGTCTCTTGCACAACACTGCTGCGTTGCCGGTGTGTGCATAATTCAGCGTGCGCTCCAGCATCGAGACGAACTCGACCATGCACGGGTCGACCGCTTCTCGTTTGTTCAGACCGGCCACATGCTTCTCCCACAATATATCGATGAGCGCCGTGATGGGATAGGTGATGCATTTGAAGAGCTCTGGTATCACCTACGAAGATGCCATCAGACAGATCCATGAGACCATGGAGCCATGGGACGTCTTACGTTGGGTTTGAAGACGACGAGCACATCCTTGATCCGGGTCAGAACGCTAGGGTAACTCCACGCTTTGAGCAACCGGCAGATGACTCGGTCATATATCATCCTTGTGATGCACGACATATGAGCAGATGGAGCATGCGGACGAGACGGCAGGTACTTACGAGCCATTGCGAAGGTCTGGACGTAGTCTGGCAACGTCCAAGGTATATGTATTTTCGAATCGAAGGGTCTGGGGTTGGCGATCGCCCGACACCTTCTGGCTGAACCTGTCATGGGGTAGACCCTGTTCACAGAATTGAACACGTTTCTGCCACCGTCGCCGAGCTGGTCTTGTTTTCGTACCGGTACCAGAGAACGCACTGGTGACCATGCCTCTCTGGACGACATGAAATTTAGCCTCTGTTCGAACGCGATGTGACAAAGAATTATAAATCTGAGACGAGATTCCGATGATAGCAGGAGACATATGAGGGTCAGGCATGGCATCGTCTCCATCGCCGATGTCGAGGTCTGCATCTGCATCGGGATCTTGGATGGCATGGTTGATATGCTCGAGTCTGTGAGTGAAAGCAGGCATGAGACCTGCAGCCTTGACGTTGCCCAAATCCCTTGTGAATGCCAGGGGGTACACGGTGTAAGGTGATTCGTTGTTGACATGGCCATAGGCATCTTCGTTTCCCTGGAACAACTCGTGTACCTGCTTCAAGTCCAGCAAGGCACCACAGGCCTGGTATGCGGCAGGACTCCTTCTGGGGACCCGGAATCCATCTTCATTGTAGACATTTATTTCGAAGCCATGTTCGTCCAGCAGCGGGAGTTCATCGAGATCGACAGGAAGACGAGAGGGATCATCGTCAGACTTGTCATAGAGGATGGGGTGTTTGTCCATGATCGTGTGCTGAGCGATGTCGGTCCAGCGCTCAACGGCAAGGTAGCTACAGGCAAAGGAGTCAAGGGGATGAGGGATGGAAGCGAGGACGAACGGACATACCTGATGTGGGTGGCCAAGGAGAAGGAGACGCGGCGGATGTGGGCATAGTTTCGGTCATGGTTCCAGTTCATACGCTCGAGATCGATGGATTGGGACACCATGAGGGGCTGGTTTTGTCCATAACGAAGGGAGACGGCGACGGGGGCATTGGCAGTGAGAAAGCCGTCTTGCTTCCAAGATCGAGGGGCAGCGGCGACCCAGGCATGCCAGAGGTCGATGAAACCTTGATGAAGGCGGACGAGGTCAGGCAAGCGGAGGTTGATCATGCGATTGGATTGACCGAAATGACCCCTGTGAAGCGTAAGTCAGATAAGCATGTAGGGATGAAGGAAATGCGCAAACGAAAGGAAGACATGAAATGCGCAGGACGACGGTGCAGAGATTGCAGATCGTCAAAAACGCACAAACGGATGGGAGTCGAAAAATGCGTGACTGACATGACTTCTGTGGAATCCTTCACTGCATCCCAGGTAAGTGGTTCTGGGTATGGGTCCAAGCAGTGAATGTCCTTGTGGCGCATCTCGGAGAGGACGTGGGCGATGAACATGACGATCATGCGTGCATGGTGAGGGGCAACGACCGGGTGCCTGTGATCCAACGATGGGAGCTTGTCAGGGGTGTTATCTGGATCACGAATGTCAAAGAAGACATGAGGGACGATCGCAAGCCAGAATTGGTCGTCGAGTCGAGTGCCGACATACATCATCCTGCCCTTGGGATTGAATGGGAGAGCGTTGGCAGCATTGTCAGGCCAGAGACGGAAGGTCATGGTAAGTTGGAGTTTGGCAGTCCAGTTATGATCGGCAGCGACGTTGGGAAGTACAGCATCGAGGCCACGATGGGAGCCGACATACAAAGCATAGTCGAGGTAGTGAGGGCCGAGGCGAGGGACGAGGTCAGGGCTATCGGTGTTGACACGATAGTGGTCGTCGATGTGGATGCGATGACGATTGGACAGCAAAGAGATCGCTGGTATGGCTCGTCTGTTTTGATGGAAGTTAGACAAGGTCCTGAAGGAGACGTGCTTGAGGCGATGGGCATTGAAGAGGCGGAGATGGTCAGAGTCAGCTGGAGGATGGTGAGGGTAAAGTGCGAGGTGGACGTCGACTTGTGCATGAGGGTCACCAGTTGCAAGCTGACGAGGGACCTCAGCGACGTCGAAAGGGGCATCGTGCTGGCCTTCGTCGACAATGGGATCCTCGTCAGAGGCAGAGGAATTGCTGAAGCAAGGGGGTACAGGTGAGTGTGATGGGAGCTGTAGACAGATGACAGGACAGGCATACCTGATGGAGTCAGCGATGGAGACGTTGTCTAGATCGGTGTCAGACATGCTGGTATGGAAGAAGATGAGCAAGATAGAGAAGAGGAGAGGGGAGAAGATACAGATGATGGTGAGAGGTTAGGAGCGAGTGGAGACAGGAAGGATAGGTTGAGGGGGTTGATGGGGAGAGGGTATTAGTAGGGTTAGAGGCGGGCATGTCAAACAGGGGAGGGAGCGGCAATGGACCCAGAGGAGTTAGGATGGCGAGGAGGGTGGCACATTGAATTTAAGCGGACAGCTGAGGAATGAAGGAGAAGCGGGACAGACGAGAATCAAATATGAAATACAAAATTTATGCAGTGCATGGAGATACACATGGGATGGCTAAGACAAAAGGAGGAGACACAGGAGAAGAAATAAGTATTTACGAGGGGATGATATCATCCCAGCTGTTCCACGACGTCTTCTGTCTCAGCAACCTGACTCAAACGGGAAGAGGGAGGATCACCGGCACGGAGGAATTTTTTTCCATGGCGAATAGATGTCGCTGTGAGTAAGGGGGAGGAAATGACGTCGGTTATGAGAAACGAAGAAGGAATGAATGGAAGAAGACATACGATCGGAAGGGAGGGAGACATCATCTTCGACAGAGGAAAGGGAGTTTGAGGCGGCGCGCTTCATGTTGTGGGTGGGGAGAGCTGAAGAGGAGGGGGTTGGGGGGCGAGGAGGGCGCAGGTCACGCTTGATGGACTTGTTGGAAAGCTTGATATGGGAAGTGGGTGGGTTGTGGATGGAAGGAGGGATGGGGGGAAGATCTGGAGAGGGTGAGAGGGGAAATGGAGGAGAGAGAGGGAAATACCATGGGAGATTGCATGAAGAGGGGAAGGAGCGGTGGGAGGAGGAGACAATAACTGTGGAGTATGATGGGAGGGGCCTGGGAGAAGGGGTTAGGGTAGGACGAGGATGTGATGGTTAGAATACCATGATCGAATTCGGTGTTTGAGGACATGACTGAGGGGGGATGATGAGGAATGAGAGGAAGAGACGAGACGTAGAGACTTACAAGAGTCAGGGTTAACGACGTCTTCAGGATGGGCTGTAGATGATGTGGTGAGCGATGGAATGGAGATGGGAGGGGAGGGGGTGGGTGGGTCGATGATATCAGAGGAGAGAAACGCGCCAAAATGGATATGTATGTTTTTGCGCATAAAGGGGGATGGCATGTCATGCGCATCAGAGGAATGGGAATGAAATGCGCATAGAGGGAGGGAGGATGAAATGCGCAAAACGAGGGATTAGATGTTTTGCGCAGATTAAGATATGCGGCGACGACTTACCTGGCGGAAGAGACTCGGTCGACATTTCCATGGATGCCTCGTCACGATGAACGTCGCTGGGGATGTCCTGTAGAGAGCCTTGTCGATCAGATGCATCGTGAAGAGGTCCAAACCGATTGGGTCTCGTGTTGGGAGGGCCATCTTCGTCGGACTCATGTCCCGTAGACATATCCTCATCAGGGGTGGTAGTGGCTGCACGATGGCCTATGAGACATGCCATCAATACAAGAGAGATGGATGAGGGTGATGGTCTACACACCTGCGACGACGGATCTTGATGTCTTCTGAACAGGTGCAGGGGCGACGGGTTTGCGCTGCTCGACCTCTGAGCGGGAAAGAATGACAAATGGTTTCCGTTGAGATGCGAGTTTGGATCGCTCTTCGCCAGTGCTGTTCCAGACGACATTCAAACCATCGATGTCTTCCGTGAACTGCGCATCGGATGGATTTAGGCCCTCCATCTCCAGGCGTTGATTCCATGCATTGACCTGGAGACTCTGTAATCGAGTGAGATCAGCGGACATGAAGGTGACGCCTGCACGCACGGCGACGAGATCTTCGAGAGAGGATTGGACGTCTGGATGCAAGTCGGGCTTGTCGCGAGCAGTCATGGTATTGGTGGTGTCGACCCAAGCGATGGTTTGTGTCTGGACGTATTGGATGATGCGCTGCAACTGAGCTTGCTGGTCTTTTTTCATGACGCTGAGGGTGTGGCGAGCAAGCTCGGTATGCAGATCGAAGCCTTCGACAGCGTTCGGGACGGCAGGGATTCCATCGGCCCAGGGGTGAGATACGGCGACTTTTGCGGGACGTTGCTTGATGTTTGAGAGGGTGGTCTGGCACCTCTCTTTCTGGATGGTGGTGAGACGGTATGGAGCGGTGTCGGCTTCGATCTTGTTGCGCAGAAATGCGGCGCCACCCTCTGGATCCGATAGGAGCTGAGGACGGTACTCACTGATGGCACAGGCCTCATATATAGAGAGGCAAGCGAGGATCCTCAAGATGCGTGCGCGAGAGGGGCCATCCAAGGTCGCCCATTCCCAAGTATGAGCGTGGATGAGGTCGTAGCCTCGGAAGGAGTGCGGGATGGTGTTGGTGGTGATCTTGGAACGGCGCATCCAAGGTCGATCGCAGTAGGACCAGGCAGGGCCGGTGAGTTTCTCACTCTTGTCGAGCGCCTTGCAAGCAGCAAGGGCTTCCAACTCGAGACTACAAGCCCGAGCCTCAGCCTCGGCTCTCTCTTTCTCACGTCGCGCATATCGTTCAGCCCTCGTTTCTCCTGGGGTTGCCTCGTCATCATCGTCGGAGGACTCTGATGGATCGCCGTCTTGCTGTCCTTCGTCATCGCCACTAGCACCTGCTGTGAATTCCTCATCCCCGTCGTCCTCGTGCTTCTTTGCCTTGCCCTTACCCTTGATAGTAACTGATGGGGCCTTTTTTGAAGGCTTTGGACCACCGCTGAGCGAGAGGCCGAAGATGGCAAGGAGTTGTGCTTGGCTGATGGATCTGTCGGGGACGTTGAGGGTCATCAGTTGACCCTCCATGTTGAGGAGCGCGGGATAGTGTTCGAAGATCATGAGGACGATCTGAATATTAGACATATATCGAGTGTGATAGGATGCGATGCGATGAGAAGGACATACCTTGTCCCACACGACGTCACGGGTGTCGACGTGATATTGAGGGTGAGCGAATATCGCACGCCGGAGATCTGCACTGGCTGACCCGGGGGTCCATTCTTTCGGGTGAATCTTTGCGGTATATACGAAGGGTGTCCACCAGGACGAGAGCTGCAGGTTGATTAGCGATGGACATGACAAGGAGGTCGCGCAAATGATGATGTAGTATGATTTGCGCATATTAGATTGCCGTGGATCTCGCGCAAATCATCATGCGGTATGATTTGCGCAGATTGGCATGAACATATGGTACATGACGCACCTCGAGAATAGCACGTTGTATGCGTTGTAAATGCACCTTGAAGACCTTGAAGATCGAACTGGACATCAGTGGGAATCCAGCAAACTCATCCCTCTGACTGTCCGATGTCAGCACGATGCGCGCCTTGATGGCGCATGTCTTCAACGCATGACATGTCTCAGGGCGGATCCTGGACAGATCCCCACGGGTCGCCATATCGTCGACCTCGGCTTGCATTTTCATCGGGACCTCAGATGCATATTGTGCATACGACGTCATCCACTCTGACGATGACTGATTTCCAAATTCTTGGACTCCCGACGTATTCTCGATGCAGCGCTTGAAACATTCGTCGATTGCGGTGCGTATCCCGTCGCTGTAAGCTTCCGGGATCGGCTTGGCATCTTTGAGCTGCTGGACGATGGCGTCCAGTTGTTCTTGTGCGATTTGGGCGTCCTTCACATCCTTCGATCTAAGCCGTGCCAAAAGACTCCTCACGCTCTTCTCGTCCACCTCTACCGAATTGAAACACATCCGGAATCTCCTCTCCAGACATCCGACCATATATGCCAGTATCTTGTATCGATCGTCAACGGAGTTCTTTCAACCTAATGACACATCCACGTACCCCTCCATAGCTAGAAAACATCGTTGCGTAGAATTCTGAAAATACCATGAAATCTGCATGCCAGAAATGAACCCCTGCTGAATCAAAATACGTCAGCATCTCCCACACGTAGTCCTGTCTCAGCAGATCGTGTTGTTTCGAGACATTGCCTTTCGATTGAGGGATGGCCTTCACGTTGCGGAACGTCTGCTGTTTGGACTTCATCGCCTTGAAGAACTGAATCAGTCCTTCCATCGGCGATTCCATGTAGACATGTTTTGTCTCGTTCTTTGCAATATGGAGAGCGAGGGTTTCATCAATCTTGCCTACAGAAATGTCCGTGTCAGCCAACTGTATCGCGCAAATCCAGTGACACCATGATATGCGCATATACATCTACAGTTTGAATTGCGCTGTGGCCATCGATCCACATCTTGTATGATACGACGGTTCCTTTTCACGCAAATAGATAGACACCTCCATTTGCGCATACCGATGCCCTCGGATTCATCGCTGACATAGGAGATCACTTACTGTCATCAAACAAGGACACAAGCCATTGACCTTCGTACGCGATGATCGCCTCCAGCTTGTCTTTCTCCGCCTTCTGCTCCTCGTTCCATTTCTTCAGCTGGTTCGCATCCACCTCATCTACATCCTTGTTCGCGATCGACTGCTCCAGAGATACAAACTTGTCCAGTTGCTTTTTCTTCTTCTCGAACCAGATCGCAAGCGCTTCCAATCGATGTTGCCCTCCAGCTGCATACACCTTCCACCCATCTCTGTGGTTCGTCGCTATCTCTAGGATCGGGATCTCGTCCCTCGGCACATCCTCCAGCGTATATGTATCCCGCTTGATCAGGCTCTTCGATACGATCAATGGGATCGCGTGCGCTCGGTTGAACCGATGTACCCCATTCACCTGAAACGATTCAACGAGCTCAGATATCTGTGTCTTTACCAGTTTTCGTGGGTTCCATTTCCCAAACTCCAGATGCTCTCGGTTTCCTAAGACGTCCAGTCGCGCGTATCCCATCAACGCAGTTTTCATCTTCTCATTCAGCACGTTCACTTCTTCTACCTCATCTTCTAACCCCCCTCCACGCATCCCTCGCTGATCCAGCAACATCGTATTCTTCACTCGCTGTTCATCATGTATACCATCAGCATTCTCATCCATCTGCCGATCTCACCCTGTCACTTACCCTGCTGCCTTCTCCCTCTTGGCCCTTTCCTCCGCGTTTCGTTGCTCTCGGTGGCATGCTTGTTAGATCGTGTGTGATGCGATGATGGTTGTTGGTGGTAGCGTTCGATGTCTCGAAATTTTGTATCTATGTCACTCATCATGTCACATCCCTTCGTCACGCATTCCAGGCCCTCCCCTCATTTGCGCTATTCACCTCAGGTCTATTTTAATACACTTGTGCTATTTATATCTCATAACCATCCTCCTCTACAATTTCCTTGGTTTCTCACATTATACCCTATTCATCCTGTTCTTCCATCACGCAAATCCATGGTGCCCATCATTCGCGTCACGTGCATACTTTTTCTTTGTTCCATACTTGTCCATATTGTCAGTGTAGTCACTTGTCTCCCACGTGTGTGTCAGATTCCTTATCTATCCATTCGCGCAATTCATCTCATTGCTTGATTTGCGTATCATGTATATCTCCTCGGGCTCCCATTCACATATCAGTTTTCCTCTTATCAATCCACATCTCCTCCACTCCATGTTGTTTTTTTATTGTATATGAACCATCATCACTACTATCATCACTTTATTTCTATTCTTGTCCATCCATTTGCGCAATTCATACCACCATATGATTTGCGTGTTTGCGCTATTTTCATGACACAATGCTACTCGAGCCTACTTTGACCCTAACCCATATTAGCAAAATCCCTTAGAATTTGTGTCATTTCACTTATGGCTGTGTTCCTCTAGAAGATGCAAAGCTCTAGGATTCGACACCAACACATTCCAGAATGAATTCAGGGTTTCTCAACCTCCACCGGTCCCCGACATCATAGTTCTGCCTGCCAACCAAATTCTTCGTGACCAGGTATAGGTCGAAGAGTGGAACAACCCATCTGGTTATGCATATCCTGTTCCCGAGCTGTCATTAATAGGCCTTCTATGATGGCATCCATATAGGTGATGTAACGTCGGCAGACATTGAGCAGCACCCTGGGAATCTGGAGGTCTGCGGCCCATTCATTGACCACCATCAATGCTTGATGACGCCATAGAAATCATCGCACGTGTTCCTAGTAGTAAGATGGTATCTGCATCTCTTTGTCACCATCTATTTGATTCAGCTCAGCATGGTATACGTGGACCACAATGTATATCAAATACCCGGAACATCAAGGTGCGTAGTTTGACTCCTGTTCTGTACTATGTCCACTGACTTCTACGTAGTTTTCATGTTTCAGAACTCTGCATTCCGACACAGGTAGCACCTCCACACACATTTGCTCTTCACACACCTGCACATAGCATCCTCGCACTGCCACATGCACCTTCGCCTGCACCCTCCTTTGCCAGCATGCCGCCAACTGGACAGTTTATCAACTTTGCAATCTATACTCCCAAGTATCCCCACTCCCATTGAGCTCGTAAATGCTACATGAACAACACTTACTCTCATTACAATGCTGCAACTTAATTTTTCTAGTATCCATGTTTTCTTCATGTAATGTTCTCGCTGAATATTTTGTTTTAGTGTACATGTTGCCTATCAGTATTTATCTGCAAGTTAAACAGCTTCCCATAGCTCTAATGTAGAACGTGCAAAGTTTTGGTGCTCCCACCACCGCTGCATTGTCTTCCATGAAAATAGATGTGCTGCTCCCAATGAAACAATGTCCTCAACATGATCTGCTTTTGCCCTCGCATGCTGACCATCTTTTTGCACATGGATTTCCGATGTATGGTATACACCTTCGAGTTTCTCAATATCTTTTTTTTTCGCAGGATCGGTGTGGGTGGACCCTCGACGTAGTGTTTGCATCTGTCGTTCCATGTGCTTACAGACTTGCGCAAGTGTTGGTATTGCAGGACTAATACATTTCATTAAGTCCCATGACGCATTGGGTCCCTGGACTTGGTGCGTGACTTTGATATCTCGAATGTTGTGTTCCTGTCCATGATCTATGGGAAAAAATCTGTTGGGACGTCCTGTCAGCTTCATGAGCCATCCTGGTGCTTGACAAAATCCCTTTACCTGTGGTGAGTACATTTCCTACAACGCCTCAGTACTATTGACTCACTTGACATCAGGGGGCCACTCCTGGTGCAAGCAAGCGAAAGAGAAGGTATGGCAATGTCTGTTCCATTATTCCGACATCTCCATTCCCAATTCCTTCATCCAGGTCCACATAACACACGGTTCCACAAAATTGCCTGCTGGAGTATTTCATCACGCTCATCTTCAGGTTGTAAGTCCATCCATTCAACAGCGTTACTTGATGATAGCTGATTGACTATTTCTGTCGCTAACTTGTATAGATCTTCCGACTTCTTCTGTCGCAAATCAGCGAGATTTTCGGTCCAACTGACGATTCTCCAGCAATCACGGATATGAGCCTCGGTGACATGGTAGATAGCCTCATGGAGTTGCTGATGAAAGGGCCCCCGCATCTGAACGGTATGTAGACATTTCCGCTCTAGCATAGTAAATGCATGCATGAGGCCATGTCCAGCATTTATTCCCAGGTATTGTTTATGCATGGAACTTGCGAACGCCATCATAAGGTGGAACCACCCAATGATGTATGGTCCTGTGCACGGTATTTGAGGAGTCCACGCAATCGTTCCACTGCCAGCTGATCTCCAACCCATACTATCACATGCTCCAGTCCAGTGCACTTCCTCTCATCCGTTGTATGTAGATTCAGTTGCTTGAACCACTCCATAATCAACTGATCATTCCCCTCATAGCTTGCCTCCTCAATATGAACTTTCCCAAGTATGTGCTGCTCAGAGATGGATTGTGGGCCATGCAGGATTTTTTCAATGGGGGCAGGTGGTAAAAAGACATCATGATCTTTATGCTGATAGGTTTGAAAATTGGATTCAGGAGATTTGACAAGATACTGAAGTACTTGATGAATGTCATGGGCATGTTGTCTGGCTGCATTCTTTGTCTCTAGCTGGAATATGTCATGTACAGTAAGGGGATGTTTTCTTCCCTCTGTGCGATGTTCTTGTAAGGCTCAGTTGCACAATGGGCATTCCAATGTGGCATTGGGCTGGAAGTATACAGTTCTGGCTGTACCAGAGTCAAAGTGGCTCTGCTTGTCGAGTCGCTGTGAAAAGGTGCAGAAAGCTATGTTCATGTTGTCATGCAAGATGACAAAAGGCATCGAGCGCACTTGCTGATGCACTTTCTCTAGGGCATTGGCAGAAATGGTGGTGAATGCGTGGACTGACCATTTGTGTGACATCGTCAGTCCAAACGCATGAAGAAGATCAAGTGACTTTGCCGATATCCCTTGTGCACAGAGGAAAGTGGTCAAGAATTTCTGCCAACAATTGTGGTGGTGCAATCGTGCATACATCAATTGGAAGATCATGGATAGGATGACCTGGGCAATGGCAATTCAGCCTATCAGTCTGTGATAGAGAAGTGAAGGACTCACAAGATCAGATAGTTTCTTCATATGTTTCCAATCTTGCTCCTTCGTTCAAGAGACCTTCTGCAGCAAAGCGCACTGAAGAAGTTTGTGGGGGTTGCAGAGGGAAACCCAGAGAGGAATCTGTAGGGAACCTCAGTAGTCTGTCAAGCTACTGAGGGACTAGGTAAATTTTACTAGAGTGTGGGTGCGCTCTAACAGCTTATGTAAGCGACACGATCACGTGCCCAAGTCGGAGTAAGGACAGGGGTCGTTTCACTCCAACACGCACAGCTTTGGCATGCTGCCAAGTGCAGGGCTACTTAGTTTTAACACTATGTCCTTGATGAGAAAGCGGGTGAGTCCACTATCAGAGACTTCATCTGACGGACACATAGCTAACTCCTGAATGCCTTGTAGCTCCTTCTCGACGACTTCTCCAACACATGAAAATGCAAACTCCTCCATCACTGCTGTGCTGCCTTGGCTCGTACATCTGTACTACAGCTCGCCCGTGGTGGACTTCTCCAGCATTCCAGGATGCCTGGTAGTTCTTTGCTCACCATTAGAGCAGTGCATTCGTACCTTATCTTCGCATTTACAATGCATTCCTGATCTCCCCAGCTCAGGAAATCCAAGAACAGTGGAAGGTTCAGCCCTACACTATCCATGCATGGTAGAACAGTGAGGACTTTCTCCGCAATGTTGCCTGCAAGCACTCCTTTCAGTCGCCGAGTATTTTCAATTTGAATTGGGTGCGACGGCATTTGATTTTGAGTGTTGTCTGTGTCATTTTCACTATCATCATTGAACATAGTGCAGGAGGGTATGTGAGGTGCAGCAAATGGGTCAACCTCATCATCGAAGTCGAACAGATTGTCGCCACCATCAATATCATAGTAGTCAGACATGTTCGAGGATGTTGATCACACAATCAGTGCATATATCAGTCCATCAGATGATGATCTTATCAGTAGTGAGGCTTAGTCATTCTAGCATGACACAACCCCAGCGCTGGAAACATCTGCTTCCCGTGTTCACCCAAATTTCCTATAACGGCTCGAGACTAGATTAGGATTCCATTTTCAGTGATGTATCTGAGGGTGGCTATTAATTAATGAGGGTGTATCATACGTATGCTTGGGTATCAGTGGGCGGTCAACCCTCTTGCATGATTCATGTTCAAAAAACCCACGGAATCAGCTTCCACCTTACTCGCTGGCTCCACTCTTCCCAATCTCTCCCAAAAGTTGCGCGTAGTATGCAGTCCTCGCGAAGACACCTTTCTCCCATCATTAGACTGGAGAAGATGACCAAGGCACTCCACAATGGTGCCCACAGTTCATATCCAACAGGGCAATGGTACATCATGGACCCCTGCGTGCCATAGACCAGTGTAATTCCAGCAAGCAAGACCATGGCGCCCATGTATGAGGGGTGTCGCACGAGGGTGTATGGGCCAGATGTGATTAGTTTGTGATTTGGAAGAATTGCAAGCTCGAATGTGAATAGTCGTCCAAGTGTCTGGTAGCACATTATACGAATGGACATCCCGATGCCAGCCAGGATGCATCCCAGAATTGCTAGAGGGGTGAACTCGAGTTTTTCGACACACGTACTGGCAAGGAATGTGCTTCCTGCCATCCTTGCAGAAAGCCGCATGATGATCAGAACGATTTCAGCGACACCCGCGAACAAATAAGAAAACTATATTGCATGTGTCGACTGTGAAGAAAAACCTCAGCAGGGAAGGGGAGAACATACCTGCATTGTGAACTTCATGGTGCCAATCATGTTCTTCTCTACCACAGACACCCTACGCGTTTCTTGCTTGGTAGGCTGGGGGTTGGGTGGGGTGATGTTGATGAACTGAGCGCACGTTGCACCAAACACCCCCACAAGCCGGAGCAGTAGTGTAGTGGTGGTAGCAGACACCGTATCCATGGCTTTCAAACGAGCGTGTAAGAGCGAAAATTTTCAATGCTGAGACAAAGGAGTTTGTAGAATCTTGTTACCAATCAGCTTCTTTCTAACCCTAACCTGACCGTACCATACCAAAGCCCTATGGGCGCCCCTGGACGTACCACGTGATCCCCGACTCCCACGAATTGGGGAGGATTTTCACGGCCAGAAACGAGTTGCTCTCTGCAAAGTACGTTTATTCTGAAAAATTTGCAGGTGGCTGTGCTTACAGCCACTGCAAATTCGCTGACTAAGCGGAAGGCGCGCGTGCGAGAAAGTGAGGGTCGGGAGACTTGGGGGCTGTGCACAACCCTTGCCTGTTCGTCCGTACTCAATCCAATGCTACTGAAAGCCACTCTATGTCAGCCATGTAATTATTCACGAAGTAAATGGGTATTCTGCGAAGAGACCCACCCAAATTTGCTAGATGAGTGGTGTTCGGGCGCGGGAAGCGGTCACGTGATCGCACCTCGCGTGCGGCACTTGCGCTTCGGGCTCGGCTGCGTGCGTGCGAACGCGCGCTCGCAAAAAATTGGCACGGGCCGCCCTCCCGCCTGGGAAAATTTGCTTATCTGGCTGCAAATTTCCCGGTGCTAAGTCACTTAGCACACTTTACAATGGATTTTGCACTTTACTATGACGCTGCATCTGTGACATTAAACAAACAAAAATAAAACAGCCGATTGTGTGACTTTTGCAGTACTGCTCTTGTGCAACTTTTTATACTACCCCTGCAATAATAACGTGCTTTCCGGACCCTGCAGGGTCCGGAAAGCACGTTATTGGGTGGAACACAGTGAGTCTTGATGCTTTACAGATCACAATGAGAATGATGATGTCCATGCAACCACCACCACCATGCAAATGACAATGCACAGTGCATGGTATAATGGATGATGAAATCATGGAGGAACCAACTCAGTCCACCAAACCAAGATTACCCCTCCTCCAGTGCAATGTAAGAAAAGGATTAAACCTCAGATGGAAGATGCTTGGCATCAGTCTGGCCACCAGATGAAGTGGAACACGGTGAGTCCCGATGCTTTACAAATGACAATGAGAATGATGATGGCCATGCCACCACCACACACATGATGACAATGACAGCATGGAACATGTAATAATATTCTCAATATTTCATCCAGAAATAATTTTTGATGTTTTGCTCTATGATTCTCATGTGGAAAGACTTTATATCTGATTTGATTTTTTGTTGAAAAATGAAAAGCAGAATGTTTTGCAGACGAGCTTTAGCACACAATTCATCATTGCAATACAATATTTGGGCTAAGTAAATACTTCCTACCCCTTTGAACTTTCTGCTCGCAAAAAAGCAGATTGTTAATTCCGAAACAAAGTTTGATATATTGGAGAACTATTTCTGCTGAACATACATAATTATTTTATATGCAACAATTTAAGCCTTTCTGATACCATTGAGAGATGATACATAGTGAACATGTAGTCAGTACAATCTCAACCTTGTTGTATATCATCACTACCCATTACCCACCAAATCCCATCAACCCCTGTGTGTCATGACACTCTTTAGAGTACTCAATAATCTCCCCAATGTCAACCACCCTAGCCTCCCTCGTGTGTTGTATCATCGGCTGCAATTCAATTCTGTAAAGTTGGGACATCTCCCTCTCTTGCTATGTATTATTAAATACATGTATATGATGCTGGCCTCCAGCAGTACTTCCAGCATCATTCCCCCCAATTTATTGTTGCCACTTTGTAATAATAATTCCCTCGGGGTATGTATATTATCTCGTGTGGTCTGGTAGAGATGAATTGTTGGCTCACAACAAGTGCAAAGGTGGCCCAGTCGGTGTGGACAAGGGCTTCAGTGCTGCACTGATGTTCGTGGGTGTTCGCCCATGTTTGTCAGTGTTCGTAATGTTGTATGGACCTAGAAACGTCTCTCTACAAGGTCAATGGAAATGGGGTCTAAGGGACGAACCCCCATTCTAAGTGGTCCAGCATCCAGCATCTTCGGAGAGAAGGTGGTCAGGAGGGTGCACTTGTATATCGTCCGATACAGTTCTTTTGTATTCTATGCAATGGAACGGACCTATTGGAGTCTGGGAGAGATGATTTGTGGACTCGAGACAAGTCGCAGGCTGGCCAAGTCAATGTGGACAGGGGCTTCAGTGCTGGACTGATGTTCACGGGTGTTCACCCGTGTTCGGCAGTGTTCGACATGTTGTATGGACCTGGAAACATCCCTATAAGGTCAATGGGAATGATGTAAGGGTGATGAAGGGTGATGAACACCATTTAAAGCGGTCCAGATTACTTATCGGAGAGAGCGAGGGGGGTGGGTCCACATAGCCATAGCCTCTATCAGAATGTATTTTTCGATGACACAGGAATGTGATGTGGATACGGTAATGCGATATGTTCAAAGGCAGGTTATCGTAGACAGGAGTAACCCTGACCCTATGCCAGAAGTCCTATTTAGAATATATATGGCATGGTGTGCCGATCCTCTTCGATCACTTCGATCGATTCGATTAAGCCTCCATCGCAGCATGTCTGACTACTACTGGCAACGATCGCTCCCCACGATCACCCAGATGAAATACATTCTACAGATCTACTATCGATCGGAGGAGCTAGCAGATGGTACGATCCGGATAACATGCACGAATCTCAACGAGGAGATAACGGAACATCGCACCTTCATTCCCTCCATCTATTACAAGGCTCTCATCCATACACTCTGGAGGTATTACCTCCTCATCGATCTCCACGTCCATTTCAAGAAGAACCCCTACAAAAAGTACACCGAGTTCTGTCCACATCTCTTGAGAAACATTGTCCTCCTGGACAATGTACTCGAGGCTTTAATTCGCCCGTGCACGTTGATCGAAAGGAAAGATATCGAAGGTTTCCAATCGGCCAATTTCGAAGAATACCTTTGCACGGAATATCTTGTTGGGCGGCACGATCCAAACTCGGTTAACTACTTCAGGGCACATTGCCCCATCAATATCGAGAGAATCAAGGACGAGTTTGGTGAGGCTTTTTACGGGTTTCCATTCCAATCCAATTCACTGACATGTATATCAGAATGGAGCTGGGATGCCTACAAGGAGCGTGTCCCCACAAGGTTTTATGGGGAACGATACGATTGGGATGTGGAAAATATCCCAGATGCTGACTTTACGATTCTGTTGGACGAAGCAGTCGAATGGTATTCACGGAAGCCGGACCCAGCATGGAGTAAGTCAGATCTCCTACTTACGCCATGACAATCGGTTGATCATTTACATGGGCAGTATCTAAATGGGTCCCATGGGTTGAGATAGATGGGGTGGCTGCCAGCATGGAATCCACAGGCGATGCAGATGAGGGAAATGTGGGGACTGGAGCTGGGGATGATGAGGTAGGAGGAACTGGAGCTGGGAGCCAGGGTGGCGATGTTCCCATGGGAGGCATAGAGAACTCTGATCCACCTCCCTCAAACCAGGTGAGTAGCATGATGTCAGTCAAGTGTCTGTAGCTTATTTATACATTGATGTTACAGCAGAGGCAGAGAGGCAGCGATGGAGATTCTGGCGTCCCCGCTGCCTCGAGTTCTGCAAATCCTGCAGGGAATCCAGTGGGGTTCCGTCCCAGCCTGGCAAGTCTTTACTCCCGCAACAAGTAGCTGTATCTGTTGTATGGTATTTTCTTTGTCGAATGCATTACATTTCATTCTGGGTCGTGGATGTAGCATTATGACATTTCCCCCTGGCGTGATCTTGTTGGAACATGTTAACAATCGTTTTACACGTTCTGACGACTGGATGGATGTGGAACATGTAATACATATTGCATATCGTCACTGAGACTGCGTCGCCTCCACATCAGCCATGGGCTTTTGAATCCTCTTTCCTGGCCGTTCATCTCCTTCCACATCGCTGTCCCCCCTTCCCCGCTTCTGTACTTAATGTATTGAGCCACTGAAACATGTAGGAGATACATAAAACGACTTGCCTGGGCTGTGGAAGGGAGGGAATGTTGCTCCTCCCCCCCCTGCTCCATGCTTTCGTCCTCCCACTTCACCCACCTGGATACTAGGAATATATCAGAATCAACGAACGTGCCATGGGCATGTCACTCACTCCACTGTGGATCGGGGTTCTGGCCATACCATTCCTCTACTGCATCCCATACTTCTTCGTAGTCATCATAGGGCAGCTGTTCGATATCCCAGTCGTAATCGGCCCCATCCATCGGTTCAGGGATATGATCGGAATATGCCTTCCAGTCTGAATGAAGCTGTCAGACTGTATGATAACGATGAAACCATCGGATAACTCACCAAATCCTTCCATTGAAATGCGCTCTATATTGGTCGGGCAATGAGCTCGGAAGTAGTTAACAGACTGGGGATCGTGCCAGCCAATCAGGTACTCTGTCACCAAGTATTCATCGAAGTTTTTGGAACGATAATCAGGTAGCTCGGCCAGGGGGACATTCAGGCAGGGGCGGATGAGCGATTCGATTACATTGTCCAGATGGACGATGTTGCTGATCAGAGTCGGTAGGAATGCCTTGAATTTGTCGCCAGTATTTGTCTCGAATCGCAAGTACAGCTCGATGAGGAGGTAGTACCTCCACAGGAAGAGAGTTACATGAGTACCATAGAATATGGGGATAAATGCCTGATGCAATGCAGTGATTTCGTCGTCGTTCAGGTTGCTTTGTTTGATTTCCATAATTGCCCTGTTGCCAGGCACCGGATGTAACGTGTACCAGACCTGGGTGATGTAGTCCATTTGAGTATCCGTAGCTTTGGAGGGTTGCCAGTAGTAGTCAGACATTTTTTCGTGGGTCAACGTCAAATGAGAACGATGGAGCGGACCGATAAGGAAGCGCCGCACTAATATCGCACAGCATATACTAAAGTGGATCGTTGGCAACGGAGCCATTCCTGACTTCAGCCTCTTTATATTTTGCTAGATCCATGATCACCACTGTTCAGCACATTCTAATCACCACCGATCACATCAGCCAGACTAACCAACGTGTTTGAGAGCTGTCAAACATGGTGTGTGGTGGTATATGTGAACACCTACGTTACGAGCTCCTGGCCTCCCCCTGTTTATATTTCCCTAGAGCATGTTCACTATTATTTGTCACATCCTACCCGCCTGTGCAGATGTTATAATGATTATACAAAGTAATAGAAAGCCAGTGAACACAGGTTGTGCTGGGATATAATGAGTTCCGGCATACCTACTTCACTTCCTACTGTTGATATTTTTTTAGACCATGTTCATCATCGTTCTATGCATTGAGGCCACATTTAGAAATGTCAGAAGGATGTTGGAAAGTGGCCAAAAGCTGGTGAATACACATTCCAGTGGCATATGATAAGTCTGAGCATGACCACCTGACTTCCTCCAGTCAAGTTTTTGCTAGACCACGTTCGCCACCGTTCGTCATGTCTTACACGTCTTTACCAATGGTACAATGACCATCCATGGTGGTAGAAACCTGACGAACACCTGCTGTGATGGTATATGATAAGTTTGTTCATGACCTCCTGACCTGCCCCTTTCTATATTTTGCTAGACCATGTTCGCCATTGTTCGTCATGTCCTAGACACCTTTACCAGTGTTGGTATGACCATCAGTGGTGGTCGCAACCTGACGCACACCTGCTGTGATGGTATATGATAAGTTTGTGCATGACCGCCTGACCTCCCCCTTTCTATATTTTGCTAGACCATGTTCGCCACTGTTCGTCATGTCTTACACGTCATTACCAATGGTACAATGACCATCCACGGTGGTGGAAACCTGACGAACACCTGCTGTGATGGTATATGATAAGTTTGTTCATGACTGCCTGACCCGCCCCTTTCTATATTTTGCTAGACCATGTTCGCCATTGTTCGTCATGTCCTAGACACCTTTACCATTGTCAGTAAGACCATTAAAGGTGGTAGCAACCTGACGAACACCTCCTGCGATTGTATATGATAGGTTTGTGCATGACCGCCTGACCTCCCCTTTTCTACATTTTGCTAGACCATGTTCGCCATTGTTCGTCATGTCCTACACACCTGTACTGGTGTTGGTAAGACCATTCAAGGTGGTAGCAACCCAACGAACACCTGCTGCGATGGTATATGATAAGTTTGCGCATGACCTCCTGACCCGCCCCTTTCTATATTTTGCTAGACCATGTTCGCCATTGTTCGTCACGTCCTAGACACCTTTACCAGTGTTGGTAAGACCATTGAAGGTGGTAGCAACCCGACGAACACCTGCTGCGATGGTATATGATAAGTTTGTGCATGCCCGCCTGACCTGCCCCTTTCTATATTTTGCTAGACCATGTTCGCCATTGTTCGTCACGTCCTAGACACCTTTACCATTGTCGGTAAGACCATTAAAGGTGGTAGCAACCTGACAAACACCTCCTGCGATTGTATATGATAGGTTTGTGCATGACCGCTTGACCTCCCCTTTTCTACATTTTGCTAGACCATGTTCGCCATTGTTCGTCATGTCCTACACACCTGTACTGGTGTTGGTAAGACCATTCAAGGTGGTAGCAACCCAACGAACACCTGCTGCGATGGTATATGATAAGTTTGCGCATGACCTCCTGACCCGCCCCTTTCTATATTTTGCTAGACCATGTTCGCCATTGTTCGTCACGTCCTAAACACCTTTACCAGTGTTGGTAAGACAATTCAAGGTGGTAGCAACCTGACGAACACCTGCTGCGATGGTATATGATAAGTTTGCTCATGACCTCCTGACCCACCCCTTTATATATTTTGCTAGACCATGTTCACCATTGTTCGTCATGTCCTAAACACCTTTCCCAGTGTTGGCATGACCATTCAAGGTGGTAGAACCCTGGCGAACACCTGCTGTGATTGTATATGATAAGTTTGCACATGACCACCTGGCCCGCCCCTGTCTACATTTTGCTAGACCATGTTTGCCATTGTTTTCCATGTCTTAACCACCTTTACCAGTGTTGGAAACATTATCCATGGTGGTAGCAACCCGCCGAACACTGGCTCTGGCGCGATATGTTAAAATCTGGTATGGCCACCTGGCTTCCCCCCTGTTTATATCTTGCTACTTGCCCGCTCTTCCATCATCTGTTGACATTCAATCGTAATAACCAGTCGAACTACCACTACACATCAATTTATCTAAGCATTCTTTTTCATCCCCAAGCCAGATTGATTTGCAAGTATCAAGTACCCCTTCTTGACATTGATGTCGATGACCGTGTCCTCCATGCTTTCCATCTTCTGAAGATGCAAACCCAAGTATGCTGCATCTGCCATGAGCATCCGCTGTAATTGGCATAGGTGTACAATCCTAGGGATAGACATTGAAGTGCAACATACATGCATTTCATTGGTGGCTTTGAGATGTGAAAAAACATCAGTGACTTTCTGTCCATGCACCTTGCTGATCGCTCTCAAATTCAAAAAAAACTGCTTGAACTGAAATACACAAGTCAACGAGCACAGAACAAGAATGATGACGCTGGACAATTTAATACCTGTTCGTTGATACCCTCCGCTCTGTCCTTGCAACCTTTGGCCAATGATCGGACAACGCCAGGAATCGTTTTCAGGAACGTGGCTACCTCCTCGCTATCGAGTGTGATTTGAGTTTGTGTATTGGTCGAGGCGAAGCGGTTGGGTAATGTTAGATGGACCAGGCATCGGAGAAACCTCCCGCATTCCTTGAGGCAGTGTTCTGGCGATGGTGTGCTTCCTTGGACTGACTGTCACGTTGATCATATCGAAATCGTGGGCAAGCACCATTTGAGGGGTGCCCGAGGATTTCTGGCTTTGCAGGAGCTGTGTGGTAATGAATTCTTTCGTCGTCGCCACCCCCTTTCCTTTCTGTCTCCCTCTAGGATCCCTCCCAGATCGCTTGTTCGCAGGTGGATCGTCTGCTACAGGTGGAATGTCACCATGGGTAGCCGTTTCATCATCCCCCGCAGCCACTGCAAATGGTGTGGGATCTAGGCCCTCATTTACAACGCTAGCACCATGGGAAAATGATTCCAACGGGAAGTCGCCTTGTGATTCCATCATGTCTGAATCCAGTGGCGGAGACCAATGGGCTATCGTGATGAAAGCGGTATATTTATATGCATTTCCACAGGAGAGTACAAAGCAATCGATATTAATTACTTACGGGGGGGAGGTCGACTGATCATCTGTAGCAAATGCTGACTAAACCCTATAGGCTGGCTGCCTTCCCTGTCAGGACGTGCAGCAGGAGGGTTTGGAGATGGTCTTTTCCGTTGGCCACCCTCTTCTTCAGTCGCTGCCCTCTGACAGCCGCCACTTCTGTGTCACAGCCAGCTGACATTGGATTGTGAGGTTCAGTGATGCCTGATGAGATGAAACACACTTGCCTGGTTTGGAGGAGGGGGGACATCGGAGTCCTGTTCCCCACCTCCATCATTTTTCCCCATATCGTTGCTGCCCTCGCTGCCCTCTGCTTCATTCTCATTGCGTCCTTCCCCCCCATTGCCCCCTTCCCCTCCGTGATCCTCATTCCCACTGATCTCAGGATTCGTATCATCTCCATGCTCCATGTCCTGGTCCACATCGCTCATGTTCTTTGGATCTATCTCCCCATCCGATCCCCCAGCATCTGTACCCTTTTCTTCATCCTTGAAACCAAGCCCCTCGTCCCATTCCACCCACTGAGATACTATTGATGTAATCAATGTAATGTCAGAATAAATGTCATTGGATTGGAAATGTCACTCACTCCAAAGTGGGTCCAGTTCTTGTGAATACCAATCGACCACTTCGTCCCACACCTTCGGAAGGTCTTCATCAGGAACCGAATCTACCTCCCAATCATATTCCCCCCCAATGAAACAATCTGGGATCCAATCACAATAACGACCCCAGTCCATTTCTGATGAGTGTATCAGACACCTGGATGATGAATGAAACCTGTATGATGACTCACCGAAGGAATCTACCAATCTCTCAAGATTGGTTGGGCAATGTGCCCTGAAATTGTTTACCGACTCGGGATCATGTCGGCCGATGAGGTATTCTGTCACCAGGAATTCCTCGAAGCTGGGACAGCGATGTGTTGGAATATCTTCTTCTTTCATACCAATGCTTGGGCGGATGAGGGCTTCGATGATGTTGTCCAGATGCACGATGTTTCTGAGGAGAGTGGGGTGGAAATTCGCATACTGTTTGCTTTGAGCCTTTTGGAAATGCAGATGTAATCGCATGAGGAGGTAATACCTCCATAAAAACAATTTTATGAAGGTGAAATAGCGCGCGGGGAGCAATACACGGTCTTCAGTGATCTTGAGGTAGAGATTCGTGGACGTGACCTTCACCATGGTCTCCTCGGGATCTGCATATTCCACCTTGTATATGATCTGCTTGATGTAATCGATCTGCCACGGTGTTGGGAGTGATTGTTGCCAGTAGTAGTCCGACATGTCGTTGAGATCGATCTCGAATCAGGCTGAATGATAAGGATGAAGATGAAATTTGTAGCAACACAGCATATCGCCTAAATCGGTCCCACGTTAATGAGGCCTTTGATCGGTAGCACGTGTATCATATATTTCTGTCAACCGAAGACTGATCGATGACATGTGGTGGATTAACCTCATCTTCTCCTCTCATGTGCAGCCCATTTCAATGGCAAGAGCTGCATAGTGATAGTAGCTTCTGGAGTCGTTGCAAGTGCCAGCGGAATGTGAAACACCATACATCCCACCTCCTTGTCGATTGCATGACAGGCCCCATGACTGCCAAACTTCAAATAGCATACAATGCATGTTGCTGTTGCTTTGGGTTGTGCCAGAATCTGATCTAGTGTATTCATTGTAGTGTGATGGGACTCGACATGATTTTTCATTGGTCAAGTAGCTTCACTGAATGGGAATGGAGACACTTGTAAATCTCTAGTCTAATGAATGGAGTCAGCCAGTTCCAGGAAAATCTCAGGGAGAAATCCCAGCACTTCTGGCAGCAGCAATTACATGTACATGTGCAGAACAGCCTATAAAGGCCATTATTATTTGACACCTATGATCCCACTTCTGTGTCTGATGTACAATCGATGGAGACGTCTACCAAGTACATTGATCTATATATATGTACAAATGATATCTTTAATGCCTTAGACATCCATCGAAGAGTGGTCAGATCCAGAGGGCGATGGCATGGGGGACTTTTGCTTATGCTTATCTTTCAGCCTCTGAGAGGCTCTGCGCTCATTCACGGTCCCTCCCGCTCGTCTCTTGCCCTTATCACGTCCCTTGCCCTTGCTACGCACCCCACCACTGCGATGACCTCCTCCAATGATATCATCTCCCTCTCCCTGCGCCTTTCCCTTGCCTTTATCCGCAGCGCTGCCTTGTAGATGTTCTTTGTACGTGTATCCGACTGTTTCGAGTTAGAATTCAGTAGATGGGGAAGGAAAGTATCCCTGTGCTTACAGTCAGGGTCCTCATCCTCCACTGGATCATAGAAGTCCACCATCACGTCGATCAGTTTCCTTGCCACATCCACAGTCTTCATCTTCTCATCCATTTCGAACTGAGTCCGGCTCCCATACCACATCTCGCCCAGGGTGCGCTCATGGCGAACCCAGTCTGTGGTATAAGTATGTGAATGGCAGCAAAAGGTTACAAGGAAATCGAAACACTTACCAACCTCTGAAATGCTGGCGCGGTTGATGTTGTGGTCGTTGTTGCGTCTATAATTCCTCACCTGGGCTGGTTCATGGCGCCGCACGAAATATTCTATCAATAAGTAGTTGTCTAATGTCGGACTGCGCCAATCGAGTGTGCGATCTGTGCGTTTGACTTTCTTCGCCTCCACAACTACTTGAACGAAAACCCTGTTCATATATGTGAGGATCATGGTCAGATTCTCCACCAGCAGCTCTTCCACCTCCACCTCCCCCTTCTTCTTGAAGCGAAGCACCAGCCGGATCGCCTTTTCTCTCCAGGTGAAAGCCTGAATAGGCTCATAGTAGTGATGGGGGAGCTCCACGACGACTTTACCGTCAGCATGGGTGACCTGGCATGGCCAGATGGTCCCTTCGGAGCCTCCTTCAGCCAACCTGACATGTCGATCTTTTTTCAACAAGGCTTTGAGATTGTGGATGAATCCGAGGGAAGACGGGTAGTACTGGGTAGCCATGGTAGTAGTCAAGATCAATTACATAATCTATCTTGTAAATGTAACTCCATCATTGATCGCTTATGTAAGTGGAATGTAAGGCAAATAGTGCATGTCATGCACCATATACATACAGTGAGACTGACCATGTCCAAGGCACGAAGACTCCATGTCCTGATAGATACTGTAATGGACCAGTTTATAAAACTGATCACAAGGTGGGCAGGTCAGCCCTCGTGCCAAATACAGTAGTATACCTGTTCAGCACCATTACCATTGATTCCCCCTGTAAAGTGGTCGGGCAGACTATCCAAAGTGTTGAAGGCTATGGAACACCGATCGGCTTCAGCATGACCACCTGACTTCCCGCTGTAGATACTTTGCTGGACCATGGGTTTACCACGACATCTTTCAGACAGAATAAGGTGGTAGAAGCCTTGAAAACACCTTTCAGTATGGCCACCCGACTTCCCCCAGTCTACATTTCGCTAGACCATGTTCGTCATTGTTCGGCATGTCACCACAACCTTTACCGATGTTAGTAAGACTGCCTAAGGTGGTGGAAGCATGGCGAACACAGGTTCTGGTGGTATATGATAAGTTTCAGTATGACCACCCGACTTCCTCCTCTCCATATATTTGTTCTTCGTTGTTCCGCACATCTTAACCTCACTTACCCATGTTACGGGGTGACTTCAATGTGGGGAAAGCCTGCATAACACAGTATTTAGTGGTATATGATAAGTTTCGGTATGTCGACCTGACCTCCCCCTGTCTATATGTTGCTAGGCAGTGGTAGCCATTGTTTGTCATGTCTTGACCACCTTTACCAATGTCAGTAAGACCATCCACAGTGGTATAAATCCAACAAACTCTGACTCTGACAGTATATGATAAGTTTGTGCATGACCACCTGACCTTCCCCAGTCTATATTTTGCTAGGCGATGTTTTCCATTGTCTGCCATGTCTTAACCACATTTACCAATGTCAGAAAGACTATCCATGATGTAGCAACCTGCCAAATGTTTTCTCTGATGGTATATGATAAATTTGAATATGACCACCTGAACCCTCCCCTGCCCCCCCTTTCTATATTTTGCTAGGTGATGTTCGCCACTGTTCGTCATGTCTTAACCACCTTTACCAATGTCAGTAAGACTATCTACAGTGGTAGAAACCCGACGAACACTAGGGTCCGATGGTACATGATAAATTTGAGCACGACCACCTGACTTCCCCCAGTCTATTTTTTGCTAGACCACATTCTCCACTGTTCCCCATCTCTTAATCCCCTTTACCAATGTTTCCAAGACTATCCACAGTGGTGGGAACTTGACGAACGCTTGTGTCAATGGTATATGATAAGTTTGAGCAGGACCGCCTGGCCTCCCCCTGTTTATATTTTGTTAGACCATGTTCGTCATTGTTCGTCATGTCTTGACCACCTTCACCAATGTCGGTAAGACCATCCACAGTGGTAGAAATCCGACGAACACTGACTCTGACGGTATATAATAAGTTTGTCCATGACCACCTGACCTCACCCAGTCTATATTTTGCTAGGTGATTTTCGCTATTTTCCACCATGTCTTAACCAACTTTACCGGTGTCAGCAAGGCTATCCATGATGTAGCAACCTGACAAATGCTTTCTCTGATGGTATATGAGAAATCTGAGTATGACCACCTGACCCCTCCCCCCCCCTCTTTCTATATTTTGCTAGACCATGTTCCTTGTTGTTCAGCGTGTCCAATCCACCTTTACCGATGTAATTAAGGCCATCTAAATCACTTGGATCCAGTTTGCTGCTTTTGTCCATGATGCATTCTGCCTATCATGCCTACATGTGTTTTCAATGTCGTAATCCGTGTAGAGGGGCCAGGTGCTATGGTGCTGACAGTCTGACAAATCTTTGAAATATCACATACTAGGTGCATGATCCACCCTGCTGCTCTTTATTCAGTTCTACCACAGCATCTGACACTACCAATGCAGTATTTAGCCTCCTGATCATCACCCTGGCCTCTTCCAATTCCTTTCTTTCTGTTCAATGGCTGGCATTTGTTCGGGTCAGGGTTCTACAGCCAAGAAGGAGCCTACATCATATGTAACACTCTCTGCCTTCTGCAAAACAGAGGGAGCATCGATAATACGCATATGACTTCTGTGCCTGTTGGATCAGGTCACTGGTCATATGACTTTGTAGACCAGTTTCAACCTCCTGTCTCTGCCTGTTCTGTGCTTCTCTGACCTCCTCCCACATACTCATCATAACCTCACCATTGCCCACCACACCACCCTCATTTCCCCTGCATATCGGAATGCACAGGACACACACCTGAATATCCTGCAGTGAGAGACCTGTCCCATTTAGGACTTCCTTTGTGATGTCCAGGGTCTGGTGCTTCCCTTTGCAAGTTTCTGTAAACAACTGCAGTGGAACCAATTTTTGCAGGTTCGACAATACCGTTGTTCAGCTTTGTCTGGGTTATATGGTTTTTCACAGACAGAGCAAGCATGGAAGGGGCCCTGATGGGGTGTAGTTTATGTCAGGAGTTTTTCAAAAATCGGTGTCATGCCATTCATCCATACCTGGATGACTTGTTTACCATGTGTGCTCATGGTCCACCGTGTATACATATCCTTTGGTCCTATCAAAGGACCAAAACACCTTTCTGCACTGAAAGATGTGATATCTGCTGGCGCTATGCTCTCCATGAGCTTCCAAGCTGTATACAAAATTCAGGGATGACTTACACACGATGGCCTCTGGTTCAATGATGTCATTGTGGTCCGATAGAACCAGCTCATTGTTGCCAATGTATTTTCTCATGCTGTTTGTGAGTGAGTCAAAGGATACAAGGAACTCGACTAGCAGCCAGCTCACTTTTTGTCTCCTATATCGCTCCTGCTGTAGTACCACTGCACTTCAACCCATGCCTTCTGTACTTGCATGTCAGAAGGGTGGACACCCACATGGCACTGGAAGTCTCTTACATGACTTCTCTTCAACCGTTGGACTCTGATGTCCTTGATCACAGCATACCACAGGCTGCCATCGTCGCCATTTACAAAGATGCTAATTAAAGCTTCCATCAGCGAACGACATGCCCATCCAGTCTTTTCTTACTTATCACCTCTTTGGAAGGTGTGGGTCATGTGTTCTGGAACTTCCTCCCTTCCATCCAGGATGTCTTCACCTGCACCAGTGAGGTTCGTCACTGGCTGGATGAGCTTAAATGACTGCTAGGTGTCTAATCGAGACCTACCACTTAGCTTGGAGGATGATGGAAGGGAAAGAAAGGTCTTGTTGGATGGAGGGGCCATGTAGGGTTGGGAGGCGAAGTAAAAAGTCGGAGGGTAACCCGTGACGTCGCTTGCAATTCTCGGTTAGCCAGGGCGGACCCTGAAAAATTTTCTTTGGGTTTGGCGCGGCATTACGTGTTTGGGATCGGCAAAGAACCAACATTCCACCGCCATGGCACCCCAGACACGTTCCCAGAGAGCCCTCAGAGCTGCTTCCAATGCATCCTCCACTGATGAAAGTGAAATCAGACTTGCATTTGACAATGTCATGAAGGCCATTTCTCCTCCATCTCATCATTCAGACTCAGCATGCTCTTCTCCTACTGTCCCCATCCTACAGCATAATAATGGGTGGTCTCCTTGCCAGAGCAATGACTCCTCCAGAAGATCCAGAATCCTCTGTTGATGAGGATGAACTGAACCAGATATATGAGAAGTGCCAGGCCATGGTAAACCACTTGAGTGGGTCAGAAGAGGAGCATCAAAGCAATGCCTCTGACGATTCCTTTGTGAATGTGCATGGCCCATCAGTTGCACCATCAGCATCCACCCCATCAGGACTCGAGTCAGGAGTCAGGGGCACCTTCTGTACGTGATATCATCAGTGAGTCTCTTCTGTACTCTTTCTCTCCATCTGCTTACTGATCGCTTCTGAAAGTGTGTTCCATGGCCAGGCCTACCACATGGGTGAATGGCCTACCAGACCCTAGGGACACTCCGGCATGAAACTTGGATCGATGCCAGCATCCTCAACTTTCATCTCCTGTCCCAATGGTATGCTGTCCAGGGCAGGATGCATGTCCGCTATGCCGACTTGTTCTCTGTCATTCCATCTGTCAGTGGGGGCACCCATGCCTTACCAGATGCACAGGAGATTCAATTTTTTCGTCAACGCCATCTCTTCGATTCCCATCCTGCCGATCCATCTGTTCCCATTGCCTTTGTGGTCATGCAAAACAGTCACTTCTTTGTTGCAGTCTTTGACTATTGGTTGAACCTTGCATTCATCCTTGGAAGGCGCATCGAACGTGTCCCGGAAACCCCCCATCCCCACTATGACCCACTGCGCGATGACTGGAACACATGGAATGGCCCTTTCTACTGGACACGCATAGCATCTCTTCATGGATTCGATGCCATCGACCCAACCCAAGTTGATGTGCAGGTGTACAATTGGTCACAGAACGGTTTCGACTGTGGGCCCATTGCATCCTTTGTCATGGAGTCACTCATGAGAGGAGGGCTATCTGGTGATGGCAGGCCTACCATCCACATCCCTCCAATTCCTTGTGGTCATCGTCTCCGCCTTAGAATGCTTGTCATGGTGAAGGAGGGCTGTCGAAGGTGCTGGGAGGACTATCGTTACTTGTCTACAACCACCCTTCCCCCTGGCCACATATGGACACAGTGGGATGACACCGAAGCCATCGGTGAAGACATCCTCATGGATGTAGAAAACCAATCATCTGGAGAGCAACATGCTACCATCGTCCGTGAGTTGAATGTCATTGGGGCCAACTGCCTTCGCTGCCAAAGGGGGGATGACTCCAGGCGACTGTAGTGAACCCTGATGTGCAGTCTGATGGTGACTTTCCGACTGACACTGAAGATGAAGGTGAAGACCATCGTTTGCCTCTGGATGCCAAGTCTCAGCGTCTCAGGGATCTCCTTCGGCGCTACCCTTATGTGAGCAGGGCCAGAGCCAGGGATCGACTTCCTCCTCGGGCTGCCCATGGTCACCGAGTCGAAGGGGAATCCACTCCAGATGATCCCCTTGAGATCATCCAGCGACGCAAGCATGTCAAGGACTGGTCAGCTGGAACGATGTACCGTTTCCCACGTCCAACTCCACCGGTATACCTCCCTGCATTACCAGGGTCAACGATGGAAGCGTTTCGATCGCAGGTTTGATGAGTATGAAGGAGGACCTGTCTTGGAAAGCTTGCACCAGGACCGCAACTGCAACTGAGATCGTGGAGGAGCCCTACTATCGGCCTGGGATGTGGACATCCTTTCGAGATTATGGCTATCGTCTGCTGAGTTCCTTCAACCAGATGTTCTACTTGGGTCCCCCCATCAGATTGTCAGACCATATCCTCCAAGTGGGTGTTCCAGCTAACTACCAGTCTTCTCATCAAATCGGCGACCATGTTACTGGTGAGTGCTCATATTCTGCCCTGGTGCCCTCTTCTGATCGCTTCATTACAGGAAATTACTCTCTTGCCCGGCAGGTGCCCCATCCATCAAGAGTCCATGTGGATGATGTGGTCATACTGGGTGCCTCTCAGATGATCGAGATTGGCTCGAGCACCTCAGAACGTCTCAGTGAACACCTTTGTGAATGGGCGGCACGAGGATGGACGTCACATCTGCCTGGACCTGGAGCTGGATCACAAGTTGGTGACTCCAGAGGAGTTGGAAGTCACCGTGGACATCGACAGTCTCATATGGGTGACGCATTCCCTACAGTTCAACACACCGCTGCCCATCTACCTTGGTCCCATCATCGAGGAAAAGGCTCCTATGCACAAGCACAATCATGTGTATGTCGACATCCTCGTGCCTCAGTCAGAGGCAGATTCCAGTGCCATCGGAAGCCGTACCTGAATGGTTGACCATGGCATTTCCTCTGTGTGGAGTACCTCACACAGTCTTTGGTGCCTTGAGCAATGCTGCTGGCACCATGAATGTCTACATTTGCTTCCCCAGGATGATCCACAGGGATGAGATGACACACAAGCATGCCAATCGCATCCCAAAGGAGGTCCTCGACTTTTTCTGGGAGCATGTCCTACTTCCAGCGAATCCGTGCACATGCAGATGTTTCGAGTGCACCATACTGTCTCTCTCACTCTGAAGGAAGTGCAGTTCAAGGCACGAAAGGGTGGCAAAACCAAGAAGGCTGGTCGGCCAAAAGCGGTCCCCTTTTCTATGCAAGTGTTGAAGCAGATCCAGAAGACCATGGAAGGCAATCATCCGAGAGGACCCTTCACGATTTGCAAACTATGGTTCCTTCTTCTTCGTCCTGGAATGCAAGGGAATCAAGTTGTGGACGAAAACCACCCTGTCAGGAGCAGTTCAAACGCCGGTCCAAGCTCTCCTCCATGGACTTCCAGCTCTGGATTGGTCCCACATGGTAGACAGGGCCAATGGGGAGCTCTTGGTCGACTTGGGAATCAGCATTCACCCCACATGTGACGAAAAGCTTGTGGGATTGTGGAGACTGGATGCCCTGGAAGCTTCCTTTGGGGCAGGTGGATATTTGCGAGGAAATGCCCACCACACTTGCATGCTTGGACGGTATGGGGGGATCCAAGCAGAGATGTCACAGGAACGAGCGAGGCAAACTCACATCGCATTCAGAAGTGCTTATAATCTGGCCTACGAGGTGATCCGACCCAACTGACAACAGCCCCACCTTTGTCATGGACAAGGATGCTTATGCCCTGAACAACGACTTCATCGGGGAATGCATGCAGGCCATCAACATGTATTCTGGAGATGCAAAGAAGAGGTCATATGGGGTGCGAGACGAGTACAGGATGAGTGGGGCTGCGGTGGAGCAGGCAATACTGGTGGTGCCACAAAGGGTGATGCATTTGCAAGCTCGATCATGCTCATATCTGATGCTTCCATCTTTGCAGATGGAAGAGCTTTTAGCCTCCAATCCCATTCTCTGGATCCCGACCAAAGTCTGGTTGGAATTTATGGCTGGACGCATCAGGGCCCTCCAGTTGGCTCAGATCTCTCTCAAGGAACTGGAACCGCCCAACCTTGGGATTCTGACTGGCATCATCTGCCACATGATTCGGTGCACGTCCACCACTGCAATAATCCTCGACTTCCATGTGAGAGAGTCCATGGCCCTTCTGCAGGTCTCCAGGGTGTGTGAGCGGTTGGGAATGTTCTTCCTTTTGGACCTAGACTTGCATCATGTCCCCCATCTTCCAGAAGTTCAGGATCATGATGACCTGGAGGTGCTCAAGCTGATGGAGGGAAAGTTGAAGAGGGGTGATGGACGACCTGCCTGGCCAAGGATTCCCCCTCTGGATGAAGTGGAACAATTTCCCATTGGCAGCAGACCAACGTGGGCCAAATTGACAAGGACCATCCAACTGCAGCCTTGGTTGATCATGCAGGACTGGAAGTGGTCGGCCCAACTGTCCGGTCTGGGCGCCAGTGGTAGGGAAACTTTTCGTTCTGTTTACCTGTCAGCTTTGGATCCAGTTGGATGCGACTTGGCTGACAGGTTCAGAGGGAAAACCAGAGCCAACGTCTTTGGAAGATGCCATTCAGAGTTGGACTCTGAACCAGACCTTCAGGACGATACGTGCCTGCGAATTCAAGGCCTGCAATGCAGAAATAGCAGGGAGTGGAGGGGCTGGTCGCCGACAGTCAAGCTTTGCAGAGAGGGTCAACCTGTTTTTCCCAGGACCCACAGCAGGGACAACCTTCACGGAGGTCACCATGGAATGTCTTCTGGACGAAAGCCTGGCTATATTTGGGAGTATCACCAGGTGATGAAGAACAGGACACCCTCTGGAGGAGTTTGAGGTGCTGGACCACCTTGGCAGGATATTTTCTGTCCTTCAGACATTACCTGATGCGACCAAAGGGAGTGAAAAGAGTCCTGGGAAGACATGGTGGGTGGAGGGTGAGAAGGTGGTTCTGGTGACAAATCCCAAGTTCTACAAGATCGAGGGGATCTCCACCGAGAAGGAACAGCAACAGGCCAGGAGACGAGCATCTCGAGTGGTAAAGCCCAGGAATGCACTGCAAATGGAGCTCCTGGAGCATGCGGGATATGATGAACTGCTGGCTAGCAAGGCCCTCATCTTAGAAAGGCAGAGGCTGAAAGAGGCACAGACTAAGAAGTCATCAAAGGCAAAGAATGCTCGAAAGCCTCCAGCAAGAAGAGGCAAGGCCACCTCATAGAGGGAAGCAGAGGGATGGGGGGGGGGGGGGGGAAGGCAAGGATATGGGTACAGAGGGAGAAAGTGATGAATGCAATGTTGATATAGATTGTGGTTCCTGTTCCTGTGGAACTGAATCCCAGTGTTGCCTAGTGTAGTCTGATCAGGTAGCAACATGTTTGGCATCTTGGGATGATACCTGGCCCCAAGGTGAACCCCCCTCTTCAGCTTCACTCCATCAAAACAATTCCAGATCAATCCAGCTGTCCATACCATGCCTGTGCCACTTGAATGACATGGCAGGACCATTTGGATCACACCAGAAAGGACCCTAAGTGTCATTCCCCTCCTCTTATCCTGTAAAGTTTAGGAAGCATGAAACCTTGTCAGGAATGGTTGTCCTGGAGGGCCTGAAAGTCACAACAGATGATGACAATGGTTGCAGCATTCCTAGGTGTCAGAATATCCATGTAAGATATGTTACCCCCCCCCTCCCCATGTTCACTCCATCAAAACAATTTCAGAGATCGATCTGGCTGTCTGAACCATGTCTACCCCATCTGTATGACATTACAAGACCATCAGAATTGTGTTACAAAGGTCCCCATATTTGTTTCATCGACATACCTGATCCCCTCCTCATACCCCAGGGATGGCGATCCAGTAACATCAGGAGGGGGTGCCAGCTTGCCAGGGATGGATGTCCTGGGTGTTATCAATGCCACTGAAGACAATGGAAATGATTTCCAGCCTCCCAGAAGTATTTCCAAAGAGATACCACTTTGTGGTCTGACCATACTTCTACCCCCTGTAGATTTTTTTTCTGACCGCCAATTTCATTCAAATTTCACCTGGGACATCCCAATGGACATATCTATCGACTCCCAGCATTATTTCCCCCAAATTATGGTCGGGAGTTTGTAATTATAATTTCCCCAGGGGCTGTATAGTTGGCATCAGACATCAGACCCCCTGGACAGGTCAGGCCCTGCTTACCCCACTTGCAACCGGTAGGGGTTCCCACTCTTTACTGCTACCATCATCCTGTGAAAGACAGATACATCAGTGGCTGGTCAACAGACCTTGAACTGGTACTGACCTCGGTGGTTGTCGCCTTGCCTTTGCCCTTGGAAGCTTTGGGACCACGCTTTCTGGTCAGAATTTCCTTGGGTGGTGGCTATTGGATCAGAATCAAAAATAGGCGACCGGTCGCTTATTTGGACCAATAACATACCATCTGTGCCCTAGTGGATCCTTTATGGGCCTTCTTCTGACGCTTGCTCTGTGACTTGAAATCATGTCATGTCAGCAATCACCATGGAATCCAAGTCAACAGTGAGTGCTTTACCACTGCCTCCGAGACCCCTCCAGTTTCCGTTCCTGCAGTCTCTTCCACTTCGTCCTGGTGTCCACGTTTCTACATTGATATCAGTTGTTAGTGACATGTACGTGCCTCGTGTGGACCCTGACCTACCTTGGAATTTTTCTTGGGGCTCTTCTTGCCACCACTCTTCTGCAATGGTCAGAAATGATAAGCGACCGGTCGCTTATTTTTGGATGATGCCAACTTACCTGTTTGACAACCATCTTTCCCCCCTCTTCACCCTTGGGTGCAGTTGCCTATGAGGTGTCGACAAGAATAAGCGACTGGTCACTTGTTTATGGGTGATGTGAACTTACCTGTTCAACATCCATCTCTCCCCCTTCTTCACCCTCGGGTGCAATCGCCTATGGGTGTCGACAAGAATAAGTGACTGGTCGCTTGTTTATGGGTGACATGAACTTACCTGTTCGACATCCATCTCTCCCCCTTCTTCACCCTCGGGTGCAGTCGCCTATGGGTGTCGACAAGAATAAGTGACCGGTTGCTTGTTTATGGGTGATATGAGCTTACCTGTTCGATGTCCATCACTCCCCCTTCTTCACCCTCGGGTGCAGTCGCCTATGGGTGTTGACAAGAATAAGCGACCGGTCGCTTGTTTATGGGTGACATGAACTTACCTGTTCAACGTCCATCTCTCCCCCTTCTTCACCCTCAGGTGCAGTCGCCTATGGGTGTCGACAAGAATAAGCGACCGGTCACTTGTGGGAGGTGAGAAAGAAAAAAAAAAAAAACACACCTTTGTTGCCTTCCTCGCTGCTAACCTTTTGTGGGCAGCAGTAGACTGGGCATGTGAGAGATTGATGGCTGCAGCCACATCTGTTCCAGTGGAAACACCCTGAAAAGATGGTCAAAATAAGTGACCAGTCGCTTGTCAGAGGTTCCACATCACTTACAGTGGGTCTGGGGGCCTGGGAAAGTTGTGACATGACATGATACACATGCAAGTCAGTGTGGTTTCCTGGAGATGAGGTATGCCACAACTTACCTGGGGCACAGCAGTCCTTTTGCCAGACTTGCTGTTGTTGTTGTTGGACTGCAGGCAGGGGGAGAGAAATAAGCGACCGGTCGCTTATTTTTCCAATGACTTTGACTTACCTTGGTCTGATTTTGGTTGGTGCTGGACATGATTTTGTTATTTGTATCTGTTTGTACTTAATCCAAATGCAGTAGGCGGTGGTTCAAGTTCAAGATGCAAAAGTTACACAGCCACCAATCTGACCTTGGTATATACTTGTTTGTTGATTATATAATGCTGTGACTTCCATATTTGGACATTAAATAATCAATCAGTGAACTATGTGAAAGTGGTGCTATTTATTGCTTATGTAATCAATTAAGTAAGCCATGCTGGCTTGGGTGTGCACCGAATGGTCATGGGCATGCCCCACGAAAAAAAAAATAGGTGACCGGTCACTTATCTTGGGTATGTATGCTGGCATTTTGGTTGTCATACCTGTCCAGAGTTGGACTGGCTCGTGTGTGCACCTCACAGTTGTTGGCATGCTCCATGGTCATAAGTGACTGGTCACTTATCTTGATACACCAGCATTTTGGTTGATGCTTCTGACCAGAGCTGGTGTCCTTCCTGAAGAGAGGGACAAAGAGATGTGACACAAGGAGCAGAAACCAGTTATGAGCATCGTGATCACAGTGTACTTTATGTGTCACGACAGTGCAAGTGGAGCGGCGAAACTCGCATCTGCTAGTGTTCATATACTGCTTGGCTGCTCGTGTAATCCTCTGATGACCATATTTTCCAATCATGCAATGTTTTTTCCCATTCTACTGATGTCCCATGAACCAGCAATGGACAAGCGACCGGTCGCATGTCAAGCCAGGGCCCATGGCAATGGGTCTGGTGGTATGGCCACCCCACATACTTGCCATTCACCCTCCCTGATCTAGCTGTGAAGATGAAGGGGTTCCACTGTTGCCTGGTGGCACAGATCAGCTATCGGTTGTGTGATTGCTGCAGTATGGTGATAGCAGTGTGCTCACCCCTTGTCTTTTCCCTGTAGCATCCCGTCGTAGTTTGTCTCTGACGATCTGAATGTCTATTACCTGCTTTCCGATGGCCTCGATGTCTGCAAGAGTTTCTGCAAGCTTCTGTAGACCTTCCTCTGATGGTTTCCACCCCACCAACTTCTCTTCCCCACCTTCCATGATGATCTGAGGACTCGAGTACAGTTTGGAGATGGTCATGTCCCATGCCCCAGTGATCACTTCCTGCCACTCCGGTGCCCAGGTGGCCAGATCTAATTTGGTTCGGCAAAACTGCAGTGATGCCTCTTTCTCGGCAATCGTAATGTCCAAGCACCTTGTACGAATCTTGATGACATATTCCCTACCACAGTTGAACGATGGTCGCCGCTTGCGAAGGGAAGATGGGAGAGTCCCATTTGCTTTGTGCTCGTACAGTTCCCTCAGGTCTTCCTCCAGCAAGCAAGCCCGTGTAGTTACGAATCTCAGATCCTCCATGAGTGGCAGCAAGTACTCCATGTAATCCAAGTGGACAAACTTGACGACGTCATGGTGACTGCCTGCAAGCTGCAATTCAGCCACTTCATAGGTGGGCAGATCATATTTCTGTGGGCATCAAAGGTTGGGGTTGCTGTAGCTTTGAATGAATGATGATCCATCTCGAACTTACTGTGGATTTGGTGACAGGGCATGGTCCCAGCAACAATGGTGGCATGGTCTGTCAGTGTACGTGAGTCCTGTCCCTTTCATTTGAGTGAAACGTATGCTTACTTCATCCCCACTGCTGTCCTCATCCTTGCTGCCATCCAGCAATGGCCACATGGGTAGAAGGTTGCCTATTTGTGCCATGCTTTCATTTACTGCTGGGACTCCCTGCTCCTGCTGGTGGCTACCTGCATCTTGTGCCTTTTTGAGGACATTTCTCTACACCATTTGCAGCAAATAAGCAACCGGTCGCTTATTTGTGTGGCCTGGGATGGCCCAGCTGGTCGCAAGTCCATACATACCTTGGCATTTGTGTAGTTGGACATGTCAACAGTGTTTGTACTTGTTTGCACCGTGTACTGATTTAGCAGGTGGTGGTTGCAACTCAAGAAGCAAAATCTGCATAGCCACTCATCTGGCAGTGCTTATGCATGCCTCAGCTGCTTATCTAACCAATATATATCCATATTTGTCAATTACATAATGTAACATCTTCTCACAAAAGTCCCTGGTTGCAAGCGACCAGTCGCTTGTTTTGGAGCGCTACTCCTGCTGCTGCTGGTGGTACCACATGATCAACGCAAACAGATTGCTATGATCCCCATGCCTCGGTCGTCCCATCAACCACCTGCTAAACCCTCTGGAATCTCCCCAATTTTGCCCAAATTCTCTCTGTGCTTGCTCTCCCAATGTGGCTTGGCGATGGATCCCATATGCAGCTGGTGCCACCACATCTGCAAACCTACAAGCCTGCCCTCCCAGTGCCCTTTGGAATTGTGGATGTACCTTGTCGTTTACCTGTGGGACGTGGCACATCCAGCAGATCTTCTTGTGGTAGGTCTTGTCATAGTGGAGTCCCTTTCTCCACTCCACGTAGTCACTCCATCCATCTCCAGCCAGATGTGGACATTCTCTGATCCCATGTCGCTCCATGGCACCTTTCTTCAGCACTCTGCAAAGGCTGCAACACCCCTGGAAACTTTCCAAAGCAGCCAATATTTTGTCCCCCTCTTCCAATTGCTTGGTCTCTTCCTCTCCTCGTAGTCGTCGTGCCAGTACTGATGCGGCATCAAAGCTAGTCTTCAGAGGAGCAGGCTGTTCTGCTGATTGCCCTTGGATGGATCTCATGGCCTGCTGTTTGAGCCTGGCTGTGCCAGCCACTTGTATGTCCAATGGGTTGTGTCCCGGCTCCTCCAGGCAGACGGTGCATGCCTCGTTCCCCTGCTCCATACCACAGCTGATCCCTTTGCTGTCATTGAACAGTGTCATCCCATACCGCAGGCATCTCCTTGGCCCATAGCAATACAGCAGTTCGTAGATTGCCCATTTGGCCTCCCCTTCCAGCCCCATGGACTGTATGTCAGGCAGGGTCGACGTCGGTGGAATGATCGTATAGCAGTTGGCTGGCTGTCCGTCTCGACCTGCTCTGCCCTGTCCTTGGATGTAATCCACCATGTCAAATGGTCGGTCCATGTGAATGACCGTCCGCACATGAGGGTAGTCATTCCCAGCGCTGAAGGCAGTGGTGGCGATGAGAACCTTGTAGAATCCCTTGATCCACTGTTGGTATATCCATCGTCGGTCCTCATCTGAGGTCCCCGTGTCTCCATTGTAGAATGGATATGCCATCGAGTGTGATAGCTTCTGACCGGCTGCTATGGATGTCACGAACACCAAGGCTCTGTCCCTTTCCTGCCAGCTTCCAGCTTCCACCTCCAACACTTCTGCTACTCATCGATGCATGGAGTCGACTGGCACCCTTTCCAAGTGATATGCCAGTTCTGATCGGTCTGTACTTTGTCGGACGACCTGGGTTTGCTGTACCAGCTGGAAGGTGGTCTTGACTTCCTCCATGCACCAAGTTGGAAGGGTGGCACTCAGCAGCACTAGCTGCATCGGGATGCTGCGTAGTTGGTGGATGCTTTGAAAGGCCATGCGATAGTCTTTGGCCATGAGAGGAATGTGGGCCTCATCAAATATCAGCCTGGCCACCTTCTTGCTTTGGTTGAGCACTGCCAGGGCAGCCCGCCACTGCAATGTCAATGCCCTGTCAGCCGTGACCAGAATCAAATTGGTGGACGAGTTCAGGGGCTTGTCTGCTGCATAGACTTGATATGGCACTCTGAACTCCTCCAGCCGTCGTTGGTAGTCCAGCATGAGAGAGTTCAGAGGCAAGACCAGCACTGTGGCTTCCCTCGGTTGCACCATGCTGGGAATTATTGCTAACATGGACTTTCCAGCTCCAGTACCCAGCACTGCTACCAGGTCCGTTTGTCCTTTGAGGACTGTTGCCATGCAGGCACCCTGTTCCTTTGATTTCCAGGTTGCTGATGGGTTCTTGAGCAGGCCCTGCATCGCCTGCAGGGCTTGTCCCAAAATAGCTGACTGACCACTCGTGCTGGGTTCTGTAGACTGGTCTGTGAAATGCCATGTCAGGTGACTCATCTATTGGGCAAATGTCTTGCATGTTCTTACCATGTATGTCATCCCTTGGCTCGAGTTCAACATCACTGAGGTCCCAG
Organism: Pisolithus tinctorius; assembly: GCA_024663395.1. Classification (NCBI taxonomy): domain Eukaryota; kingdom Fungi; phylum Basidiomycota; class Agaricomycetes; order Boletales; family Pisolithaceae; genus Pisolithus; species Pisolithus tinctorius. Next base: position 98,099 of record JANFAH010000116.1, read on the forward strand.
ATAGGCGACCGGTCGCTTATTCCAGACTGGATCCTGGCTAGATTGGATTTAATTTCCAACGATCATCTGACATGGGTATTACCGACCGTGACTGGTGCTCTGCCCTTGCTCTTTCTCCCTCTCCTTCCCTTTTCCTTCATCTGTCCTCTCTGATGGGCCTCCTGTGGCAGATTGAAGCACCTCCTGCAACATTCCCTTCAATGCAGGCATCAGCTTGTCCATCACCTTGGTGGCAATCTCATCTGTGGATGGCAGTTTGGCCACCACTGCATCTACCATGGCCTTTTGGATTGCCTCGGTTGGCATGGAATAGGCGACCGGTCGCTTGTTTTCCCTGGGCTCTGGTGCAGGTGGGGATGGGGCATGTGTCCGTGCAGTCTTGTATGATGCCAACTGGCCACCGACTGGCACCTGGCAGTGCCTTTGCCATTCCATGCTGGCATTGAGGTATGCAGGTAGCACGTCCTCTGCAGCTCCAGCCAGAGCATCCATGCTGATGCCATACACTCGGTTTTCTGTAGATCGACTGTGGCCTGCCTGCAGGGCTTCCACGTTGTCTTCCCTGTCCATCTCTATCACGTCCTCCACTGCACAGCCAAGCTTTCGTTTCCATGCTGTTTGGATGTGTCGCCACGAGTTGATGGTCAGCCCAAAGTGCATGATGGGAAGGCTGTGCTTGCTCATGATGGTCGACAGGTCTTTGGAGTCGAAGAGGCAATCGTAGTTGACAAAGACGTGGTTGCGATACAGCTCCACCACCTCTGGCTTGTCTGGGAAACATGCCCTGGCTGCAATCTCTGCAAATGGCCGTGCCAAGGCCAGGTCCTGCACCAAGATGTCACTGGTGATGCCATCCAGGGCATGAGGGATCAGCTTGTCTTTCCCTGTCAATGCCGTTGTCTTGAGGTATTGACAAAGGAGGGAGACATGGTTTCCCAGTACTACCAGGTTCCGAGTCGGCTGGGTCTGGGTGTTGCGATAGGTCATGGCGGTTAGTTCTGTGCCACGACTTGGAGCCCCGCTGAGCATCTGGGCTCGCAAAAGTAGCAAGCTTTGCAGCTCTGCATACTTCTTCAACCATGCTTGAAGGGCACCTGTGTTCCATACGATGGCTCCCTGCCTGATCATGGCAAAATGGGCAAACGTGTCCTCGTCTTCTAGGAAGTGCTTCACCAGCCTATCCCTACCTGCAAGCTGTGGATTTCTGACGTCAGAAAGGAAGGAGTAGCCAACGTCTTTGTTGACCAAGTCCTCTGCAATCTTGTCATAGTCTGCTCTGATGTCATGGCCCATCAGGATCCCCTGTTCCCATGCCTCTACCAGCTTGACCTCTGTCCGTTCAAAGACCTTGCAGAGATCAGCAAAGTCCACCTGCTCCCCTCTGTACAACATGGTCTTCCAGGTCTTGGTGTCTGTCCACCACACTTGAGGAAGGCTCATGGTGTCCAAGGCCAGGGAAGTCGCTCTGTGTTGCAGGGAACGCAGATGGGAGAAAGTATATCGGGTATTCTCCACAAAGAAGCTCTCCAGGTCTGAACAGTGCTCCTCTTCATCCTTCTGTGGGTCTGACTCCATGCGACTGTGGATCTCCACGAGAAAGGTGAGTCGCATGCAGTACTCCAACCTGGCTATGATCGGGGTGACTTGATGTGGCTCTTTGAAGGCACCATCTTCTCTGAGAGTCATCAGGGCAAGACACCTTTCTGTTGGATCCACAATGTCCCTGTCTCCTTGATGCTTCCATGCTGTGCTCCAGAGCTGGAACAGCAACTCATGGATGAGTGATGATGCTTCTGTGTCTTCTCGACCGATGCGAAGCACTGCTAAGAGATCTAACAGCTTGGGATTTGAACCAGAGAATGGCCCTCCACTGTACTGTTGTCTGATCAACATCGCCAGCAGAATCACCACTGGGATGATGTACTGTTTCATGGTTGACTCGTACAGGTGCTTGTGGAAGGGTGTGTTGGACAGGCCACTGGGAAGGAATAAGCGACCGGTCGCTTATCCGTGCATGCATGGCTGCTTACCTTTTCATGGGATTGGGGGAATTCAACCTTTTCCGGACGATCTCTCCTGTGTGCTCCAGCAGACTGAGGGCCTTTTGATAGTATGCCTGAACCACCTCCTTCAGTCCAGGAATGAGACCATCATCTGCCTTGGGTAACATGACCAGGCCACACTGCTGTTTGATGTTCTTGCCAGCAAGGTGTTCGTGCCACTGTGTTGTCAACAACCAGGGGCTCACCATGCGACCATCTGGTGGTGATTGGACAACCTCTAGTGTGGGCTCCAGTTGTTTGAGCAGCGAGTCCACCAGTACTTGTCTGGCTGTTGGTTGGCTCTGCTGGTCTGCATCCTCAACCTCCCAGAATGCCTGCAGTTCCCCTGGACGCTCCTTCAGGTGTTGCATTTTGCAGGACCGCCACACTTTGGGTCTCTGTACCATAGGGTGCTCCTTTCCATGATGTTTTCGTAGGTTGTCCTTGGACCTGGATAGAAAATGGCAGTTGTCACATGCCACACCATCATGGACTTTTAGTCCTTCCACTCTTGGCCTGGGCCCAGTGATGTTGGTAGGCAGATCTGCAGCTACCTTCAATGCACCCAAGGCCAAGTTGAACTGATAGTTGTTGTATGTGGAATGTCTACCATGTGTTTTGGCCAGATGACCCCTGACTTCCTCAATGGATAAGGCCACTTGACAAATCTGGCATGTCAGGAAGCGGAATTCAGTGTTCACCACCAAGTCTAGTGAGTCAAGATAGACTGATGATGGAATTGGAGCAGATGGAGCAGAAGTTGCAGCTTCATGTGTGGTGTTCCCCAACTGGGATTGGATTGCTGACTGTGAGGCAAACTTGAGTCCTGTTGGCTGCAACTCAATTCTCATAGCTCACCAGGAGTGATGGTATTGGGGGTGATGACATTGGGGAAGGGAGTGACTTGTCAGACTTGGGTGAAACTATCATCTGTTCATTGTCCTGGTTCTGTGGATAAGCGACCGGTCGCTTATTGTGGAGAGCACAACTCACAATTCTGGGGTGTGGCGGTGTGGGTGAACACATGATTTCATCTTGTTGGGCCAACTGGTTGGGAGGTGGTGATGGGATCTCACCCAAGTCCTCTGATATCTGTTTTCCTTGTAAGTGTTGCATAGTCAAGACTTTCCCTTCCACTCACTGATGATCCAGGGGAGCGTTTGGAGGACTGGTGTGCCAACATTCACCATCAGGCTCTTGTCATGAGGAGCTACATGATGCTCACCTCAGTTGTTTCACTTTCACTAATGTCATCGTGCTGCAATAGCATTCAGCAGATAAGCAACCGGTCGCTTATTCTGCTTGGACAAGCCACTGACCAAGTCTTTTCTGTCCCTACTGGGGCCACTTTTCCCCTCTTCATGGGCCTGTGATGGTGATGACATGGGTGATTGGTTACTTTCTCCTGAGCAACACACTCACCAAGTCCCTGCTGGGTCCAGCTCCAATCCCTTGTCCATGGGTCTGTGATGGGCAGATAAGCAACCGGTCGCTTATTTTTCTGGATGATAAAGCCACTCACAAGGTTAACTTTCCCTATGAATGTATTACCCTGCCAACATGTTCAGAGATGATTCTAAATAAGGAAATGTTTCCCA
>JANFAH010000117.1:0-99685 GCA_024663395.1 Pisolithus tinctorius
ACTGGACCCTCAGACAAGGTGAAGAAGGCGCCTGATATCGACGGTAATGATAAGAGTTGGGCGTGCGGAACTATTTTTACATATTACAGTAACTAAACTAACTCGATGACAGGGTATGTGGAGCGCGTGGTCGCCAGTCCTTCCCATAAAGAAGCACGCATGCTAGTTTAACCAGAGGCGCATCATTTTCCATTTCCCTCCCTCCGTGCTGGATACCATGTCCGACGAATACCACCAGGACAAGGAGAAGGCTGTCGGGATCGAGCCCCCGGAAGTGGAGGTCGCCCCAGACCAAGCCATCGCAAAGCGTTTCGGCGCGTTTGGCCCCTTTCTTGAGAAGCTCTTCGCGAGTGGTGTAGAAGCCAGAGGGGTGGAGCGCGTACCGGAGGATCAGAGAGAAATAAGGAATGTGTGGAACAAGTGAGTCGTACGAGTCTACTTCTCGCCACATGTTTCACCTTCCCCAACCTATACAGTTTGCTGATGTGGTGGTGAGCACTGATGTCCCTCTATAACTACCTTGCGTTCTTGCTCACGGCGACTCGGTACAGGTCCGTCAACACAGTGTTGACTACCATCCCAATTGGGGTGCTGGGAAAATACGTATTCACACTCACGTTCCAGTAAGCCATCCATTCCTCTCTCTGGGCTCTCTCGTCACGTCAATTTTCAGACACACTGTGGCCACCATCCTGTGCTTCGGTTTTCTGGGTGCCAATGCCACTGCCTTTGTCGCCACTCTAGGGCCTCAAACCGGCTTGCGGACCATGATCATTACGCGTTATAGCTCCGGCTATATCGGCTGCACCCTCTACTCCATTCTTAACATCCTCACGCAGTAAGCATGTCTGCACGGCATCCCTTCATGTAACTTTAGTGTCCGTTTCATCCAGGCTCGGGTTCGCAACTACGGCAGTGATCCTAGGCGGACAAACGCTCGCATCCATCAATAGTTCGCATGGTATTCCACTTGTAGCCGGCATTATTATCATCGGCGTGTGTTGCCTGATACCATGCTTCGTCGGCTACAATATGGTGCACGTCTACGAGAAATATGCCTGGATAGTTACGTTTTTTATCATGTGCTGTCTTTATGGCCTCGGCGCAAAAGCGGGATTTGACATAAGTGCTCAAAAATCAGCAGAGGACACCGGGAGAGCACTCAGCGCGGATATTATTAGTTTTGGCGGTATCGTGTTTGGCTCTTTTGCTGGGGTAAGGGCATCGTTTTCTGCCTTGCATATTTCCTTATTGACTAGTGGCTCCTGTTTCTGAAACGTAGTGGGCGCCCGTCGCAGCAGACTATAATGTTCGGCTCCCTGCTGACACACCAGCGCTCCGTGTATTCACCCTCACCATGTTTGGGCTTTATATTCCCATCTGCTTTACTTCTATCCTTGGCGCTGCTTTGATCACTATCACGGACCCAGAATATGCCGCTGCCTTCGTGCGGATGGATCAACTGGTGGTTTAAATTGCGCAGGTGTTGTCTCCTTGGGGAGGAGGGGGGAAATTCTTGCTGGTTTTGTTGGCCTTTAGCTGCATGTAAGCCATTCCAGACTGTCGTTAACCCTGCTGATTGTCCTGTAACACCCAGTGCGAACAACATCCCTAATACCTATTCTACAGCGCTGTCGATTCAGGCTCTGGGGCGTCCACTGGCCGTTGTGCCGCGCTTCATTTGGGTCATCTTTGCCTTCCTTGTCTACACCATCGCGGGAGTTTGCTGGCCGCGAGCACTTCTCGGAGATCCTTAGTAACTTCTTGAGTATCTTAAGTTACTGGACGGCATTCTTCATCGTTATTATGCCGAAGAACACTTCATCTTCCGAAGACCTGGCGGAAAGCTCGGAGGCTATAACTTGGCAATTTGGGACCAGCCATCCAAGTAAGCTGCTTTCTGGATGCTAGGCAGGAGACGTTACCCATGGTATCTACACAGACTTCCCCGGGCTTTGCAGGCATTCTGGCAGGATGCTTTGGAGTTGTTGGTGCTATCGTCGGTATGGCGCAGGTCTGGTACACGGGACCGATTGGTCAGAAGGCCGGTGCTACGTATGGAGCTGACCTTGGCTTCGAAGTGAGTGCCTTTGCATATCGGCTGCTATCATGTGCTGATAGACTCAGCTTGCGGCGGCCTTCGCTGCGGTGACTTACCCCCCTTTGAGATGGATAGAGATTAAGCTTACTGGAAGATGACGAGACATTACATGTACTATGTATGCTACAGAATAAGTCTTGATATTGTACTGGCCCGAACGTAGTCGACGCCCATACCGGCGAGAAACAAAGTCATCCAACTTCGTCATACTGTAACACTAGCGACGTGCTAGGTGAAAAGATCACACAACCGTGTTCACCAGGCCTCGCCATCGACGACCACGCGGCAGTACAAACCAACCAACCGAAGGGTTATGCTACAACCGTTGAACGACAAAATACGGCTCGTGTTGTGTGCTCGTGTAGGTCACGATAGTTAAGTAAGAAAGATAACATGTCCACGCGGTCTAGGATTACCGTGCGTATCAAGGCCTATTGAAAGCCTCAGCATTAGCTTAAATTCAGTTCACGGGCTTCAATGCCCACCAAGCGATGGATTTCGCTCTGGAGAATGATGGTAGCAGCCGAGTGAGTAGCTCAAGGTGTGGGGACCCGGGAAGTTGATCTTCGCTGCCACCTCCTGCAAGAATGCATCGGGGCTGACGCAGAGGTCGAAACTAATTGAGGGAGGGCATTCACGTGCTGGTAGTCGATCATGCAGATACGACCTGTCTTCGAACCATAGAGGAAATTGCCGAGGGAGATGTCCAAGAACAGAAAACATGTTTCTCGTGATTGAAGCTAACTAGGCGAGTAGTTCCCTGCCAGGAGACGACTCTAATGTCTATGATGGCAAGCCAGCGTAAGAAAGTGCATTGGCTGTACACAATGGAAACGCGCCCTGTTGATAAGCTTCTCTAGAACCGTGGCATTGACGAACGCGACGGGAGCCTCCTGCATGGCGAAGAAACTATGCTGGATGCATCCTCCGCCAATGGAGCCACCCCCGTCACCGCCCGGGAGGGGGGCAATTCAGCAGCAAGTACACTATACTTGCTATCTTCTCGATGGCGATGGTATGTCGAATACTATGCTCCTTCTCGGAGAGGACCTTTTAGCAATCCAGGCGCGCAAAGACAGGAAGGGGATGTCCTCCATAACGAGATACGTGCTGCCAGCCCCATCTCCGAAATCGCCGGCACCTGGGAGCGCGAGCTTCGGATTCGGGTTACTGGAAGATATACCTCTGGGTACGAGCCTCACTCATGAGGCTCTTGTTGCCCCAGCCATGAACGAACGAGTGTCTGTTTGGGATACGGTAATTGCCGGGGCCCCTGGCGCAGTGGTCGATGTGGGCTGCGCGACGTCTAATATGCAAGGTGCTGCGGGGAACATAATAACTCACGCCAGTGTTGTTGGTGGAGGTCGGCCGATGCGGGGCAGGATACACGAGACAGCTGCTAGCGAGGATAGGGCGATGTAGGCAAAAAGGGGCTGTCCGGGCTGGGTTACTATCATGCCATGAGCACCATAACTCCGGCTTGCAGTCGACCATCACCTTTCCAGCGTCATTACAACGTTCTGTGTTCGGTTGCACAGCGACCAGAAGCAATCCTGTAGTCAGATCGGCAGGGCTGATAGTGCTACGATGACATTGACAGCGGCCGGATCGGGTTGGTGCGTACTTGGCTATAGCCGACATGACTGCAAGTTCTTCCAAGATTGATGTTGCCGCTCGAGCCTTTAGTCTGCCTGTCTATCGAGTTGACGATTACTTGTCTGTCTTCTCGTCCCAGGTCAGATTGCTAACCTGAGCAGCGGATGAGCGTGGTTGAGGTGGATCCCCTCAGCGTCTCTCAAACGGCCATACTTGTACGAATACATATGAAAGTCCACGCAGAAGGTAAGCCGTGAATTCCTCTAGTTGTGGGTTGTTTTTTATGCCTCTTTCCTCGTTCGTTTCTGGTGCTCTTCGCTTGCATACCGTCTATTCGACTGCCTGTCCTAAAGCATCCCTTATCCATTCTTCTCTCCTTGTTACGATTCGTTCTGTTTGCGTGCTTACGACGCTGGTTCGAAGATCAATTCAGGATATTTTTGAACGAGCTCGCCGAGAAGGCTCTGGGCAGAGTACTGCGACTGTTAACGAAGAAGCACAGAAAGCACTTCAACCCGCAACAGAGAGTAACTATCGGTGGGCCCTGGCACTCTGGGAACAGCAAGTTCACTCTTCGACTCAAAAGTATATGGTTGCTGGCGAGGTCTAAATATGGAGCATAGTTCTCGAGAGTGCAATCCAGTGCTACTCCGAACAGCATAAAGGCGTCCAAAGACTTGGTCAATACGATTGCCTATGGAGTCGAGGGCAAGTACGACGATTCTCCAGCATGTTTAAGTACAGTCATTTAAACCTACAGGAACTTCACTGTCGACTGGCAGTGGGCTAGGCATGAGAACATACAGGAGAGTATGACTCTTTCGACCTTGAACGTGAGTGACAACAGATATACATCCTTTCAATATTTGAGGGACTTGTAATGATACTTTAGTCCGTCCATGTCCCTTTACAAGAAGAATTAGGATTCAGCTCAACGCATTCACCTCAGCTAGATGGGTGAATATATTGAGTCGACGACTCGTGCAGACCCTGGTCGAGGCTTACACTACCACATAAGAGAAACCTGAGGAGGTGATCACATCGAAGTGGACAGCGACAGCTAACTTAGGTCGAATAGGATGTCGCCTTCGCGCTTTGCCATGCAGGTCGTCAAGGACGCGAAAGACATGACTTTGACTCCTAGCGAGAGATAAAACTTCTCTCTCCACCCAATCCGTACTCACCTCGACGGTATTAATGCCGTGACGGGCCGAAACACCTGTTCCATGAAGGCCTGGAGGCATGCCTCTTCTTCAGCAGCCTTATACTAATACATCTCGCCTTTTCCAGGAGTGCACTCAGAGACCACAAGATGACCGGCCAACTTCTTGACATCGAGCCACCCGAAGACGAGATGTTCAGCTCCACTGGGACGGGCGCATGCTTGATCTGCCCCTCTACCAGAAAAATAACGAACAAAATCGACTCATCTCGAACTTCCTGTTCGTGTCTTCGTAATTTGGGCATCCGTCCCTCCGAATCATGACTTCAGAGCGGAGGGCTTGCATCTAGTCGGTGCGCGACTCTTTGCTCATTCTCGTAGTTTCTCATTCTTGCATGCAGATAAGTTTTCCTCATCAGCTCAGCGCACGAGGCATGGAGGCCGGTGATACGTATGGAGCTGACCTTGGCCTCGAAGCAAATGTGTTTGCATATCGGCTGCTATCATGTGCCGATACGCTTGGCTTGTGGCTGCGTTCGTTGGAGTGACTTACCCCCCTTTGAGATGGATAGAGATTAAGGTTACTGGGGAACGGCCAGGTGCAGCGTATACTATACCATATGATAAGTCCTGATATTGTACTTACTGGAGCTGGTACTCGTATCGGCAAGAATCAAAAGTCGCTATTAGCAAGGACGTGGGTAACAAATTCCCACGAGCGTGTTCACCCCACCTCGACATTGACGACGACGACGACGAGCGGGCAGCACAAACATGCCAACCGAAGGGTCATGCTACACTGTTGTCTTTGAGGACAACACAGAGACACCATCCACACAGGAACTCAGGTCTGCATTGGAGAAGGGCAGCGATGACGACAAACTCGAAACCCTTCGTAAAATCATCGTCTCCACTGTCAACGGGAATCCTCAGGCAAGTCTTCCCGTGTTTCAACGTTGGGGACGTGTAGTTTAATGTGTGCTTGGTCTCCGATGCAGCCTACGCTGTTGATGCCAATCATACAGTATATCATGCCTTCCAAGAACAAGCAACTGAAGAAACTATTGCATTTCTATTGGGAGGTATGCCCAAAGTACGACGAAAATGGCAAGCTCAAGCAGGAGATGATACTGGTCGTGTACGTGCCCCCCTCCGATCTTCCCCATTCTGTACATCTGCCGGAGGACTGACTCTCCCAATCCTTCAGCAACGCCATCCGCAATGATCTCGTAAGTTCTTTTCAACCTGTACCACCATCCTCCTGACGCATATATGCAATTGTTCCCTGATCGTGCTTTTGGTTCTAGCAACATCCTAATGAGTATATCCGTGGTGCGACGCTCCGCTTCCTCCAAAAAATATCCAGAGACGCCGAACTTCTCGAACCACTCATCCCCACCCTCCGTGCTAATCTCGAGCATCGACATTCCTACGTCCGTCGTGCAGCCGTATTCGCCCTTCATACCGTTCACCGCGAACATCCGTCTCTCGTCCCCGATGCAGCAGAACTCATGCAGACGTTCCTTGCTGCAGAGTCGGATGCCTCTTGCAAACGTAATGCTCTTGTCTTCCTGGCTAACGTCACGCTACCTCGCGCGGTCGAATGGTTGCGAGGCGTGTGGGATGGAATTGTCAGTATGGATGAGGGGTTGCAGATGATAGTGGTGGAGGTGGCCCGAATGGATTGTGCCCATGATACGACGCATCGGGTGAGTCACTATATCTTACTATTAGGTGCATGCTGACCCCTGGCTTTACGCAGCCCAAATATATTCGGGTCATGTTTGAGCTACTTGGTGCGACCTCGCACGCGGTAAAATACGAAGCAGCAACAACTCTCACCACTCTCACCCAGAATGCAGCTGCCGTCAAAGGTAATATACTCCTTATTCTATACTCTACAGGGTCGTGTTCTCAACTCCGCACACATTGACAGCTGCTGCGTCGTGTCTTGTTACCCTTGCTATAAAGGAGTCGGATAACAACGTGAAGTTGATCGTGCTCGATCGGTTAGATACATTAAGAGAACGTCACCGACGTATCCTGGACGGTTTGATCATGGACGTCTTGCAAGTACTCTCCAGGTAAGAGACTCCTTGTTCATTCGACACTTATCGTACCGATTCGGTCAATCCATTCGTAGTGCTGATATGGAGGTACGCCGCAAGGCGATGAGCATCGTGCTCAGCATGACTTCGGGGAGGAATGCCGAAGATGTTGTACTTTTCCTCAAGAAGCAGTTACTGCGCACACAGGAACAAGATTTTGATAAGGTCAGTTTACGTGCACAATGCACATTGATCCGGGACTGACGGAGCACAGGCATCAGAGTATAGGCAGCTCCTGATCCAGAGCATACACGTTCTCGCAATTCGGTTCTCAGAGGTTGCCGCAAGTGTCGTCCACGCTTTGATGGACTTCCTTGGTGATTCCAACAACCCTTCCGCTTTAGATGTGGTTGCATTTGTACGGTTCGTATCCTTTTTTTTGGAATTGAGTACGTTTTGCTGACTATATTCCTCGGATTTTTCGTACACGCAGTGAAGTGGTGGAGAAATTCCCAGCTCTCCGTCTTGCCATCACGGAGAAGTTAACGAATACATTAATGAACATGCGGTCGGGGAAGGTTTTCCGTGGCGTACTATGGATTCTGGGCGAATATGTGGAAGAGTTAGATGCCATAGAAATGGTATTGGGAGAGATCCGAAAAATCATCGGCGAAATTCCAATCTTGGCAGCGGAGTTGCGGGAGGAAGAGGGTAGTTCACTGGGCGAAGAACAACACGACGAAGGAAATGTCAGCGGTACTGGGACTGGGAGACCAAGAGTCCTTGCAGACGGTACTTATGCCACTGAAACTGCCTATTCCGTGTCATCGACACGTAATACCGAGTCTTCGAAGACCACTAAACCTCCCCTCCGAGGCAAGTGATTATTGACTAAGAACTCAAAATATAAACTTACCCAATTGTTCGTAGCGCTGATATTGGGCGGTGACTTCTTTACTGGCGCAGTCCTTGCAGTTGCTTTAACCAAGCTCGTCTTGCGACATGACAAGCTGACGAGCGATAGGGCGAAGGCTAATTCCGTACGGGCTGAGGTGCGTATTTGCGGGCCTGTCCCAGTCCGTGGCGACTCACTACTTGCATCGTTCTGCAGGCAATGCTGACTATGACCTCCATCATTCGGGTCGGCCAGTCCAAATTTGTCACGGCGCCAATCGACGAAGACTCAAATGAACGTATATTGGGCTGCATTCAGAGCCTCAGTGAATTGAACGATCGTCAGGAGGTGAATGAAATCTTCCTCAAAGATAGTAGAGCAGCGTACGCACAGATGCTAGGGGCCCAGGAGGTATGCAAGCCTCGTTATGATTCTGTAAGAAACCGACCCTGCTCCAGAAACGTGCAGCGGAAAAGAAAGCTGCCGAAACCGTAAAAGAGAACGTCATTCAGGTGGATGACCTTTTGACGTTCCGCCAGTTCTCGAAGAAATCGGTGGACGACGCTGTCGATGTATGTCACCCACCTCTACTTTCATCTGTGTACTGTAACCCTATCCTCGTTTCAGTATGTGGAAGACCTTGGCAAGGCTACTGGCGCTGGCGAAGTTCGTGAGGACTTCATTTCGAATCTCAGTAGAATATCTCAACTTACTGGTAAGTCCATTCCCTTGAATCAAATATACCCTTACTGATATATTGCGCTCGTAAGGATTCTCGGATCCTGTATATGCTGAGGCATATGTCAAGATGCATGGATTTGATATCTTACTGGGTACGAGGTTCCCTGTGCCTTCCCAGGTCCCTACCCTTATAATTTATTTCGGTACCCCACAGATGTCCTGCTAGTGAACCAGACCTCGAATACGCTTCAAAATCTTTGTTTGGACTTTGCGACATTGGGGGATCTCAAGCTTGTGGAACGCCCTACTGTATACACCATTGCCCCCCATGGCTTCCAGAGTATTAAAGCTACGATCAAGGTATGCCCGTTCCCCGCAATATCTTGATTATGACTTGAGTATTCGTTAGGTGTCGTCTACTGAAACCGGTGTCATATTCGGAAGCATATTGTGGGACGGGCCTAATCTCACCGAGTGTTGTGTGATATTGAACGACATACACATTGATATAATGGACTACATCAAGCCCGCGTATTGCAGTGAGACTCAAGTACGTGCCTACCTTTATCGCTCCGTAATATGTCTGGTAAACAGCAGATTGCAATAGTTCCGCAGTATGTGGACGGAATTCGAGTGGGAGAATAGAGTCAACGTGTCTACGAAAATGACGTAAGTCCTATCTCACTTCTTTTTTGTTCGCATCGCGCTTTAACGTGGAGTCTACTTGTCAGTGACACGCGGGAGTATCTGAAGCATGTGATGAAATCGACCAACATGTCTTGTTTGACGCCAGAAGGTGCTATGTCTGGTGACTGCGACTTCCTTTCTGCCAACATGTACGCGCGGAGTCTTTTCGGTAAGCATGCCCGCCATAATTCTTCGTTTCTGGTTCTGATATATGGATGTCTCTCCACACACGCACAGGCGAAGATGCGCTGGCGAACCTGAGCATCGAGAAGACTGAGACAGATGCGATTGTCGGACATGTTCGCATTCGCAGCAAAACACAAGGCATTGCACTATCGCTCGGCGACCGTATCACGATGTGTACGTACTAGAACCTTCCCAGGTGGTGTTTGGGCTCATGATTCCACCCATTGGCAGCACAAAGGGATACCAAACCTCCGCTATAGGGAACAACAGGTATTGCAAGCGTCGTACTTGCACGAGATGATACATATATGTCCTTTGGCTTTTGGATTGAATCATATATTTTTTTGCCTCGGATCCCGTCTCCCCCCCTCTACGGCAAACACATCATCAAAAAAACCACACTGTCGAGTTATTCGAGTCTTGTTATTGGAGCTTTGGTCCAGAACTTGGGCCTATCAGCTCAGCACGCAGCCCCAGAATCCCCCCATGATCCGAGGGTATGGATATCACCTCGTGAACATGGAACCAGTCCACCAGTTAAGTTATTAAGTTTATAGAAATGGGTGGTCATAGCCATTCCACTTCTAGCTCGGATGTAGAGTCGGAAGTATGTAGAAGGATAGGTTCTTGCACGATCCAACACCTATTGTGACTGTCAAGGTTGCGATACGAGACAGGCCCGACATAACGTATGGTACTTAGTCTGTCAATGGAGGCCATTCGTAGAAGGTCGGGCGGAACAGCAACCTAAATAAGACTAGATGGAAGCTGCGAGTCGGCGAATGCTCGCCATATGCCTCCATATTGATGTTACGAAACATTACGCAACCGAACATCCGAAGAAGCATCAGGCTCTTGAAGTTATTCTACAAGACTTGATTGTCAAAGCCACGATACTGACCAACTAAAATAGAAAAGCAGAAACGAAAGAAAAGGCGAAGATCTAGTCGTATTATCTACCCCTGCCTGCAAGATTGCAGTGTTCAACACACGTTTGAAAGAGCAAGCGCTAAACAGCTCTGCGAATTAATCAAACAGACCTTTCGCCCATCATCGGCCAGGGCCAAAGGCAGAGTTCCTGGCTGTCTTTCCCGCGGCGCAATGTAGCGTTGGATCCAAGCCTAGACTGTCCGATCCGGATGTGGATGCCGGAGTGTACAAGAATGATGGCACACCGAGTCGGCTTAAGAAGTCTGGAAGTGCGCCACAGGAAAGTCCCTTTCAAACATCGCAACATGCACCTTTCTGTATATATGAGCTCGAGATGATGCTGACAGAATACGGGACGTTAACTGCTAGATGAGAAGAGTAAGAGGTTGTGCACAATCGCTGAAATAACTTGTTGTTCAACGATGGCTCCGCACGGCCAAACTTTTGATATGTCAAGAGTTGATCAGTGGTTCATATAATGAAGGGAACCCGACCAAAACAGATGCCACTGTACTGTGATGGCTCGCTTCCGTTCATGCAGCAGAACGAGAAACGTAATGTATGAAGGTTCAACTTCTGGCCACCATTTAAGCAGAAACGGAGCGGAAAACGTTAGCTAAGCGATGAAACACTTATAAACACCGCCAGCTGGTACAGGGATGTGGTTGACATCTTCGATTAAATATGATCTTGACAGGCTGGCTAAATGCTTCCATAACTGCGAATGCGATCTGTCAAACACAATTGAAGAGAGGGGCAAGACTTCTGCCGTTGAATACGGGAATCTGATTGGCACTCGTTCAAGTTTGCCTAATCTGCTCCAACAACGAGCAGAGTACCCAGCTTGGAAGTGATCGTGAGCCCCTGCTTTGACAATGACGGATGTCGACTCAGCTTAGCTTTGGTGTTTGCTGTGTACTTAATACATTCACGGCAGGTCCATCGATTTTTTTTGATAGGCTCGAGAGGATTATCAAACCCGCGCCAGGTCGTCTTACCACACCACACCCGGGGGGGGGGGGTTCTGGAGTCGTACTTGATGTAATTTCCAGAAGGTATGTCAGTTACTTACGGTATATCTGGGCGCTCGGGAGCTGTTCCGACCACCCTCGTGGTGGGCGGAGGCTAGCGGAGGTCGTAGTTTTTTGTTTGGAATAAGGATCGCCCGTTCCATGCTACCTCCTGCTATCTCGGGGCATACGATCATATAGAATCATTCTCGCCCTGTCAACCTGTCGAGCTGGCCATAATAATAAAGCCATAATATAAAAGGTGCTCGAAGTTCTTCATCCTCCCCTTTGCCGAGGTTCCATACATAACGACATCTTGCGAGCCTGTCGATTGTCGGCGGTCCCGATCTCGTGTCAACAACGGACACAAATAACATACAAAAACCCGAGACTGCTTCTGGGATCCGCTAGTGACCTTCCGTGTTCACGTCCCCTCCTTTGCAATTTTTACTTTTCCACTCCCCCAATGACAGTTCCAGGCGACGTCACCACCGTCGCAACAACGTACGGTGCAATCCTGTTGGGTACTTGCTTCGGATGCGCGTATGTTGCCATTTGGTCTCATCGAATGACTTGTCCTCACCTCTCAAAGCCTCACCGGGCTGGTGTTCGTGCAATGCGTTTTGTATTACAAGCTCTACCCCGGTGATTATGCATGGACAAAATTCCTGGTGCGTCATTTCTAGCACCATGACCAAGGAGGTCTGACTGACGTGTGCTGCGACCTAGGTCTTCCTTGTCTGGTATGCAGCGACATGAGGGTCGTGCTTTGAAGCTGATACACCGCAGGGCGCTCGACTTGACGCACACGATACTAATTGTTGTTACGGCCTGGCAATCGGTCATTACAGGCTTCGATAAACCCGAGGACATGGATCTTATACCTCCGTAAGTGAAGAATCTATACGTGCCAGACGATTGTTTAAACGACCAACATCACATGAAGCGCGCTAGGGGTAGGCACATTATTAGGAACAGACTACGAACTTTCTGATGAACATCTCTTCTAGCTCTCCGTGGCTGTCACTGCTGCCGTCACGTTCCTTGTTCATTGGTTAGTTGCTCCCTGTATCTCTGGTGACGGTGCTCACGGGATACCGCCAGCTTCTTCGCTAACAGAATTCGGAAACGTATGTCCCTTTTCAGTCGGAACTTCATTTGCTTATTGGCCTGCAGTGATGAAGAAGTGGTACATTGCTGTTCCAGTTGTTCGTGTTTAACAATTTCTGGCTAGTACACTGCTTGATTACGATCTCATAGGTTATCCTTGCTTTCTGTCGACTGCGTAAGTTCTCAAATTCGGGATTGTACCAGTCACTAAACGACGCTTTACAGTTGCCGCCTGCTGTAAGTAGTCCACTTATGAACCGACGTACAAACCTGACTCTGTAAACCAAGGCTCAACCTCTGAGATGTGAGTCTGTACCCTCCTACTTGCCCCCATTGCATCATTGACAATATGTAGCATCCGTCTCAAACATTACTCCTTATTCATCCGCCCGTATCCAGCTGTACGCCGTCGCCCCTTTCCATTCTACCACAGGTGTGCTGAGTTGTTATCCAGTGGATTTTCACCGTTGGTGTCACCTTGTCTGCGTCTGTCGAAATCATCATTACCACAACCATGATCATCTTCCTTGGAAGCAGGAAGACTGGATTCGCGAAGTAGGTCGACAATCGTTTCTGTATAATGAAATTGACGTATTCCATGCAGCATGAACCATATCATCAATTCCTTGATTTTGTATACCCTGGAAACCGGTTCAGTTACATCGTAAGATTATTTCCAATCTTGTAGCAAACCCAGTTTGGTTCACCGATGGCATAGTATTATAACCGTTGCTTCTTTGATTTGTGTAAGCCCTTCAGTAGCTTATACTGGTTACGCACTGACATGGCTACAGTGGCTCATCATGCGACACAATTTGATTTTCCTCGGCATGCATTTTGCAATTGCTAAACGTGTGTTCTCTGTATTTTCTCTCGTCGGAAACTTACTCCTACCGATTACAGTATACGCAAACTCCCTTCTCGCCACGTCTGTTGATATTTTCCTTTGACAGATTAGAATGTCTGATAGCCTATTTTACAGGTTAAACACTCGCAAGCGTCTGCGTGTAGATCGTATGTATTCGAGTGAGCGTGATCAGACTGGCGGCCTCGCTGCTGGTCTACCCTACAGTGGTGTCAACAAGAGCCACGTTTCGGTGCGTGTCCTCGTCAACTGTTTCGACTTCTTTGTGGAAATGTTGACTTGTTCCGTAGCAACGTATACTTGGACCCACCACTACCCAGAAGAGTGTAAGTACCAAACAGGAGTTTCTGCCCTCATGTTGATGAAGAGTTGCCTCACGACTAGATGCAGCTTAATGTGAACGTTGAAACAACGGTCGTGTCCAAGATCGACGAAGGCTTCAATGACTTCGATCACGATATCGAAGACCAACGTGATAGCCTGACCGAGTTTGAGAAAGACGAGCACAAATTAGGGGAACTCCGAGGCAGTTCTGAGAAAGAACCGAATATCCATTTTCCTTGATCATTGAGCATGGCCTTTGCTCGTCACGCTCAGCAAGGATACAACATCATGTCTCCTATGCATGTCTCCGGCTGCTGTCGTTATAGTTGCCTATTCTCAGGCAACTACCATTCGGCTTCGGGGATTTGACTTGGTGACAATTACCTACATTGTACAATACCGGTACCTTCATCTTCACAGTCACGCCATTTATCTTACGTTCGCAGTTTCTGCCTTTACACCCACACTCCTTAGCGCTCTTGTCTCGCTCACCATTCTTGTTATCTACCTCCCTTCGAATTTATCACGTAGCATCTTGCATCTCTTATGCGAAGGAGTTTACTTCGAGTTTCATTTTCCTCCTGGGAGCACATATGTACCGTTTGGTCGATGGGTAGCAACAGTCACCGTTGTTTGATGAATCACTAAGGTGTGGACGCCGAAATGGCATGAGTACCCAAAAAGATGGACTCCTCGTTGCTTGGCGATATTGCACCATTGTTCCCACCGTTATCTTGGAGGAGCCATTGGCTAGCCAGTCTGCGTGCACTGCCTACCAAAGGCACTAAGTAAAGATAAGACCCCAAGCAGTGCAGCTGGTGCCTATATTAGAACTGGAAGCTAGCGTGTAAGGTGATTGGGCTCTCAATCTTCGTGGTACCAAATAGAAGTGCCAGCAGTAGATGGGCCTTGGTTAGGCCATTCTGACTGCGATTCGTAATTCCCCTCCTCCGGTGACAAGTCGGCGTTGGGGCTTGACGAGTGCCACCCAAGTAATAGCTTACATCAGTAAGCGAATATATGGTTTAAACCTGTTACTGACTGGTCGTGACCGTGATTCCACCATTCCCTGTCTCCCTGATTAGTAGAGTGAAGGTTTTGTAAGTCGGATGGCCAGCGAGGACATTCTTATCGCATGGCGACGGGGTCATGACCCTGGATCGTGGTACACGTATGTCATAATGTCATCGAAACTACAAATCGTCGATAAATATCGCCCTATAATTGGGGGTAGCCATGATCGGTCGAGGACGCCGCATTTGCTTAGCAAGTGTCAAATTACGTATAATACACGTAACCTCCACCGACAATGGTGAGATATAAGCGGCCGAACCCAAGCAGGTATCGGGCTGATAATATCAAGCACTCGTCACCATCACACACAACTGATCTTCAAGTTCCCTCGCGCTGAGTCCTGTGCTATGTCCAACGCGCAGGTTACTTTTGATCCCAAGAATATGCCTTTCCGCCGTTTGGGTCCCAGTGGTTTACGGGTACCGCTGTTCTCCCTTGGTAGCTGTGAGTCAGCCGCGCTAAAAACCAATTCAACCGGGCACCCATCAAACGTTCCTCACCACAGGGTTAACTCTTGGAGGGACGGTCGTCGGTGACCCCGTTAAAGTAGGCAGCCCTAGAGTCTGGAGCATGTTGATGTGATGCTAACAAATTTGATGTCTATAGGAAATTATTAAAGTTGCTTTCGAGAACGGCATCAATATGTTTGATACCGCGGAGGGCTATGCCAAAGGTCGCTCGGAGATAGAAATGTCCGTCCGAGTCTCTTCTCGCCAAGAGAAACACACTAACTTCTTCCCAGGGGACGCGTGATCAGGGAACTTGGATATCGCCGGAGTGACCTAGTTATTACCACCAAGTTGTTCTTTGGTACTCGGCCAGGTCCTAACGACACTGGTTTATCAAGAAAGCAGTCAGTGGTGGTTCATTACGTTTGATGATTATATGGCGTTCACGGTTTTGTAGTATCATCGAGGGTACACAAGAGTCCCTTGCGCGCCTAGGACTTGATTATGTCGACGTTATATTTGCGCACAGACCAGATTATTCCAGTCCGTGTCAGTATTGGGCTGTTAGAAAAGTCGCTAACGTGATTCGGCAGCACCCATGGAAGAGATTGTTCGTGCATTCAACTATGTAATTGAAAAGGGCTGGGTGCGCAGTTCTGCCATCTACAGTTGAGGATGTCTCATCCTATCCGGTAGGCTTTCTACTGGGCAACATCAGAGTGGTCTGCTCGGGACATAGAGGAAGCTTACCGTCAGCCTTGTTTGGTATGCAGTGGAACAGTATTGATGGTGCTTTTGTAGACGTCGCAGACAAGCTCAACCTCATCGGGCCAATTGCTGAACAATGCCAGCACCAGTACGTTCACAACTTTGCTTCGTGGTTGTGATGTCATCCTTTGAGCCCACTATTAGTATGCTGCACCGTGAGCGTCCAGAAAAAGAATACGCCCCACTGTATAAAAAGTATGCCATCGGTACCACTGTTTGGTCAGCGCTGGCCAGTGGCTTGCTCACCGGGAAGGTACCCTATACTCCATTGCACTATGTTCTCAAACCAACCTGCAGGCTTTCAGTACAACAATGGCGTCCCAGAGAAATCTCGTCTTGCTGCCCACCCCGATTTCTTCAAGGAAACCATCAAGAATCTGGATGGAGAGGAAGGTCGGGAGAAGATCCGGAAGATTCAGGAACTCACCAAGCTCGCCGAGACAGGTGCGTGTTGAATGAAGGAAAGGTACTTGGAGAACCTGATATTTTTGAACTCCCAGATCTTGGATGCAGTATGACTCAGCTGGCGCTAGCTTGGGTGGCTAGAAACCCCAACACTAGCACTGTTATTCTTGGCGCTTCCAAACCAGAGCAGGTCGTCGAAAACTTGAAGGCGTTGGAGGTAATTCCTAAGCTTACGCCTGAAATTTTGGATAAAATCGACGACATTTTGAAGAATAAGCCGGCTCCGATTGTACGTTTTTTTCCGTGAAGACAGACTAGTGAGGGCAGCTGACCATGTCCTGTTACTAGCCCTCGTTCGGTCGCCCACCGCTTGATAGATTTGGTCGCACTTAAACCAGTGGGAGTCCTTCCAGGGTGTGAAGGGATTAGCTGTCCTTGTCAAGTCATCATTGCAGCGTAGTACTGCATGTTTAATACTTCTACTTATGTTAGGCTGTGATTCGCATGTGGTACCACGCTGGTTGCGAGAACGCTCACTCGCCGCAGAGATTGTGGCAGCGAGGATAGGGTACCGGTACTTACCTGGGAAAAGGGGCACAAAAGCACGTCACAAAATCTCAGCCGAAGGACGATACGCCGGAGGACTCTGACCTGAGTTTGCGGAAGTGAGTACCCGCTCCCTACTTACGGGAGGTGGTACCGGACATGCCAATTGATCGTTGATGAGACGATTCGAGTAGGTTTGAGTACATGCTTGTAGTAGCAAGTAAGTGGCGCTGGCAACGGCAGTAACTTACGTATTTGGCTGTGGGAGAACAAGGACCATGACGACCTCGCGGCGGAGGCGGTGGCGACAGCATCCTCTTGTTCTGTCCAAAGTTCTGGCTCTTGTTATTATTTAACCACTGCGCGGAGTGTCGCGGATTTCCCCAAACCAGCTGCGCTGAGTGTGAGCGCTGCAAAGTTTACCACCATACACGGGGACATATGGCTCCCGCCGTAAACGGAGATACATCCGGAGGTCAAACGCTCGGAAAAGTCAACGTGAACGATCGGGCTTTAGTGGATAAGGTACTCGCAAGATACCCAAGAGAGTTTACAGGCAAGTTGCGGAACCCCCTCACCCGAGTTCGACAGTAACCTCAGGTTGGCTTACACGAACCTCGCTCAGTATTTCGAGAACTGATACAGAACGCCGACGATGCTCAAGCTGAAGAAGTGCAGATCGAGTTTCAAACTGAGCAGTACATCACGGCTGTTGGGGGAACGGGTCATGTCGATGACTTGAATACGATCCAGGTGGGGTCCCAGATACAGGAGAGTAGTCTAAGCGGTGTCAAGTTGGCCAGGTGGGTGCTGAGAAATGACGGAGATCCTTTTACCGTCAAAGACTGGGAGCGCATTACAAATATCGGTGCGCCCCGTCCTCGCTATGTCATCAGCAAAACTCTGGTGCTCATGTCTCTCAGCGGATGGTAACCCCGATGAGCGCAAGATTGGCGCCTTCGGTGTGGGTACGTGACCAATTTTGTTCCATTTGAGTTGCGAGAAGGACGTGATGCTTGTCAGGATTCTTCAGTGTTTTTAGCGTCACCGACAGTCCTGTCATAATCTCAGGTGGTGAGTTAAACTATTTATTACCAGTGAGGGCGTGGCTGATAAAATATTTGTTTAGGCATTCGAAAGAGAATGTTCTATGAGAACAACGAGGTAATACCGTTAATCAGCTGGGGTGCAGGTGTCCTAATGACAATAACCAGCTTCTCGTGGAGTCCAGATCATATGTTAACAGGGACTCTAAGGACTGGACCACTTTCGAGATGGATCTTAAACCAGAGGCAGACTTAACCATGCCAAAGCCATTTGACTTATCGCGCTTTATCAGCACAGCAGTGACGTTTCTGGTGAAAGTGAAGAATGTCACCGTGTCGTTTAATGGTTCTGTCCTGTCAAGAATCACCAAGTCTCGAACAGAACCCACGAAAATAGAAATACCACAAGGTTTGAAGACCACGAGCCCCTCCAATGTGTTCGAGGTCACGTCCGTAAAGGCTTTTGGTGTGTTGACATTCGGCTAACTGTAACCCACTGACACCTTTCTTCAGATCAACAGGTGACGGTAAACATTAGCGGCCAGGCTTACGGCGCGGGATCAAACATCCGTTCTTCTCGCAAGAAAGGCAAACCACATGTCGATCCAGTGTCAAAGTCAGGTTTTTTCTTTGGGAAGAAGAGTTCAGAATCGAACGGCAACCACCTTCTCCAAGAGACTTCTGCAAAGGATTTCTCCCTTGGCTATAAGGTGTATTCCGCAGAAGTCTGCACTAGGCCCTCTCATAGAATGGCAAGAGGAATTGAAGAGGCAACAAAGAAGAAACCTCCCAAGACCTTCTTGTTTGAAGCTGTGCACGTACGTTGTCTCTGCTTGTCTGCTTGCATCCCTCAGAGAGGCATTTCAGTTCACATTGAGTGAATACGAGAGCGTGCAGCGTGAGCATGATCACATGCGTGGTCTTAACAGTGTTTTCATGGGGCCACAGGGACTTCTCAGCGAACGCGATGGGTGAGTGGCGCCGAGCTTCTTTAGTGTCAATGAGTGATGTGATGTAAAACTACTTTTTCTCAGTGAGCCCGACGCAAAATTATTCATCGTAAGTGCTTCGTGTGCACTCAGGTCCAGAGTCTGATGGCCTGTAAGGGTCAAACTACGACCGAAACTACCGGAATCGCAGTACATCTCTCCAGTCGGTTTATCCCCACTGTAGAGCGAGGGTCGATTGATTTAGCGTGCGTCCGTATCTAGGGTCATGATATGCAGTCTCACCTGTTTGCAAATAGGAATGGCCAAGTACGAGGTACATTGTCTCTTCCCCTTCGTCTCTTCCTTTGATTTTTAATGGGGCCTGCAGAATGGAATGAAGAATTGTTGTACATTGGCGGCTTCATGGCTCGCCTGATCTATGAGCGAGGCATGAGTGTTATCCGACACGAATGGTCGTCCCGACCCGATCAAGCACGAAAGGAGGGACTATTTCTCATGAAATCATTCGCGTTCCGGTCATCTTCGGATTCCAATGTGGCAGGCCTTCTTCAGAAGGCTTTTTTTGACTGCACGCCGGACTTGCCGTTCCCTATCGTCTCCAATCTTGGTATCCGAGACTCAAAAGACGTCCGAAAACCAGATGAAACGTTCGCTACGTTCATGAGGCAACGGCCCGTCCTTGACCTGGTTCCAGAAACCGAAAGTATGATTGCAACGCTTCCTAAGTGGTACAAAGTTAACGACTACACGTTCCGTGACATCGTGGATGAGCTAAACCAGCGGGTATTCATGGAGGAAGACATGGTTGCCTTCATCACGTGGTGGGTTAAAACTTGCATTGCTAGGTGGGGAGATGATATCGCGGACGGCGGGGAGGAGGTCAAAAAGCAATTTAACCAGGCCTCTAAGAGGTTCCGGCCTGCTCAGCGGAAATCCGAGCACGATGTCACTCTGCTAAATGATATCCGGAAATTCGTGGACGGTAAAGGATGGGGTTCATATATACGTGTTGAGGACCCTCTCCCTCCTGACACCATACCCATCTCCTTTACTAGCCGACTGAACGCCCTGGCAGTACGAACTGTCCTTGGATGGGAAGAGCTGACCATTGTCGATTGGATTCAGCACGTTGTTGGCCCCAGGCTGAATCCTGATTATAAACGGGCGCTAGAAATATTGCAGTCACTGTGGCCATCCTTGAAACTTCCTGAAAAAGAGCAAATTATCTCCCTATTGCAGAACGTGGATTGTATTCTTACCTCAGATGGTTTGAAAAAGCCCAGCGAAGCTTACTTTCCGGAGGCAGACCTGTTTGGTGACCTTCCTGTCATTCGCCCCTCAGACTTCAACGAACAAATGCTGCAAGAGTTTGGTGTTAAAAGGTTCATTCCTTGGAGCGGTATCAAGGGGCGGTGAGTTCATTT
Source organism: Pisolithus tinctorius (assembly GCA_024663395.1). Classification (NCBI taxonomy): domain Eukaryota; kingdom Fungi; phylum Basidiomycota; class Agaricomycetes; order Boletales; family Pisolithaceae; genus Pisolithus; species Pisolithus tinctorius. The sequence goes on from JANFAH010000117.1 coordinate 20,258, forward strand.
CGTGAGTCTTTTCTTGTTCGAGACTAAATAGTGCGTAGCTTGCCGCACCCGCGGTGTACTCCATATCAACTCGCTGTATATCTTGACAGAGTTCATGATGTCATGACGACCGAGGATCGCATGGAGCTACAGCAGATGGCCATCTTCACTGGTGCAGATGGTGGATTCCGCTGTATTGCTGACCTTTATACCCCAGCGCCTTGGAATGCCGACCTTAAGCTTCCAACCATTGAATGGCCAAATGCTTATGTGCCAACTGGGCCACTAGGCTGTCAGTTAGCGCTTATTCACTCCTGCGTTGATACACTATTGATGTTTCTCCAGACCTCGAGCGTCTCATTTTTTTGGGACTCAAAGACTACCCCCCTTTGGATGTGATAATTAGAAAGGCGTCAAGCGAGGAGAATACCATGAGGAAATATGCGCTCACCTTCCTTCTTGACAACATGAATTCGGTATATTCCAACTACGACCCAGCGGACTTCCAAGGCATAGCTTTCATTCCCTGCGGAAAATGGAACCATTTACAGCTCGGTACGCCGGAGCAGGTCTGTTTTTAGTTTCAGTCTAACCAGTTATGTGCTAAAAATGATGCAAGGTGTTCATATCTTCGGAATGGGAACTACTTGGATTCAAAAGGCTGCATCCAAGCGTTAACAAAGACCAAACCGCGTGCTTGAAGATTAAAGATCGACCACCGGCTTCTGCCATCGTTAAGGTCCTGCGAGAAAAACCACCGAAGGATAACAAGGAAGCCCAGAGTTGGTTTGATTTGCTTGCTCGCAAAGGCGGTGAATCATCGAGTCCCGTTCGACTTGTCGATATTTGTGCTAATAGTTCCCCCAGGTTTCACAGCTGATGAATTGAAAGATATAGCGGAATTGAGCATCGTACCCAGCCACGCTGGAAGTGATGCTGGTTCACTTAAATGGGTCCAACCACGAAAATGCTTTTTAGAAAAGCCGGACGACTCGAATGAGCATTATCGTCAACTGTTCAACTTCGTCATGTTCAACCCCACAGCAAGCTCTTTCTTGAGGCTGTGTGGCGCGAAACCGAAGCCGGACTACATTGACATCTCGGAGGCACTTCTTCAGGACCCGCAGGGATATCTTGCAAAAGCCAAGCCTCAAAAGTAAGTCGCGCTTATCTTCGCTAGAATGCAATCTTTAGTATTTGTCAGGTATCTCGACGATCTCCGTCAGGTTGCGGTCGGATACCACAATTTACCTACAGAGACCAGAACGAAGATGAGGAACGCGGAAATATTCCTTGGGTATCGAAGGAAGCGTGGCCCGGATACCTCTCGGTCTGCCGAATCAATACAATATGCCCTCAGACGAGCACGCGAAATACTTATCGCCGATGACATGGAGAGTTACAGATTGTTCGGAGAATATGTATTGGTTGCACCAAAGGAGGAAGTGTTTGACAGTAAGTTACTTTATCCTCCCTGTTTCTCCCCTAAGCCTATCGCTCTCGAGATTTCTACAGGGCTATGGGTTCCGCGAACTTGAGTGTCCACGTATCTCACACCATTGAGACAGAGGGCAAAGGCGGGGAGGACAAGGATCTCCGAAGTCACGTCCTATGTAGAGTGAAGATCTTCCTGTACGATCAAGAGAACACCCGCCGATCAGATGTCCGGACTGACAGGTGGCAAAATCCCGAACATTTCAGTGTGAAACACTGCGAGCGCTTGCGAATTACGAAACGCCTCGACTTTGAAAACGCGTTGGAGGGAGCTTGTAGTAAACTGACCACGGTGTGTGATGATGCACTTGCCGGAATCGAGACGACTAGGGGGGGAAACCACATACTCTGGGTGGCAAATAATAGATCAGGATCTAGGCGAGCGTGGTACGAGTGAGTGACGAGATCTTGACTACACATGGATCAACGATTCATACTTCGTCGTAGCATGTCAGTTGCCCTTTGTCGCCTCCTTTTCAGGACGCGCAAAGCACACGATACCTCCTCACTCATGACAATCCTTGACGCCAGTCTCGAAGACCTGCATCTTCGAGGTTATGATGGTAATTCGATTTCTTTTGTCATCCGTGTCAAGATCTTAACCGCCATACAGTAAGCTGGATCGAAGACAATCCAGTGCGGCCATCAGACAACCGTGGGTGCCTGTGCGATCATTTCCATCGCCTACTTACGCGTAGTATTTTCTACATTTCAGCCCTGCCTCTGCTTCTGCCGGCCCCACCACCCTCGCCTGACCCACCTCAGCCACGACCACCGTTGTGGATCAAGGACTTCAGGCACCTTATGGGGAGGCTGTTCACCCGTAGGAAGACGCCCAGAGGAAGATTCCTATCGGCCGAGATGGGTTAGTGTGAAAGTGAAACACCACCGGTCATTGCCTCACCCTCCCTGCAGAGCAATTAATGGATGAGGCGCTCAAGCTGTGCGAGCGCGACGACGGTAATCGGGACAGAACGATCCATCAAAACGCTGAAGATCCGAAACGGGGAAAGAAGCAGCATGATGTGAAGTATTGCTCCGCCTCGCGTGTGATGGACCTCAAGTACTGCAGTGAGCTGTCCCATTGTGCACACACTCCTTCGAAATGCGCTTATCTTGTTTACAAGGGCGTACCCGGGATGGCATGGCGGTGTTTAAGACCTGTAGGTTTCCGATGTTCTATTCTGGACGACTGAAGTTGAGATTGGGGGTTGCAGCCAAGTCGAACGATCCGCCAGAAGAAGAACTAGAAGCGTTCTCCGGCGTTCTTCGGAACTTGGCGCAAATGTTTCATTTAGAACCCACACAGTTACACGTATTCTGGCAAAGTGATGATGCAGAACTGATGGGTTTCAACCGCAATCATGCTATCTATCTCAATCTTGCACATTTTATGGTGAAGCGTAAGTTGCATCACTCCCGTCCTTGCCGGAGCGTTGGCTTATCTCTGTCCCACGCAGACCTCGGAAAATATTCCAGCGACGACCACGGGAAAGCTGACGTGTATAGCGCTTGGTAGGAGCTTGTCCAGCGTCTTGCATCATACGTGCCATCTCTGACACACTCGAGTAGGTTTCTCATCATTGCGCATGAGATCGCGCATAACAAGGCCTTTTGGCACGACGAAGACCACGAACTATTATTTACCACCATTGTTCAGACTAAGTTGGCTCCTTTCAGGCAATTACTGGCTAGTGTAGCACCCAGGGGCTGATGTCGAACTTTGAATTATTCCTACTTGCTCAGTGTACGATTTAATTTGGAATGTGATCACGTGATACCACCACCCAACACGTATGTAGTACTTCGTCGATAACCTAGTAGGAAAGTAAGAAGTTGTTGGAGTCCCTTTAACAAAGTCGACGGCTGTGAAGGACATAAGCTAACGGGATGGTGTGTATCTTGTCGTTGTCTATCCACCTTACGCATTCCTCCTACAGGTCGTACTGGCAGCGTCGATATGCACGAAAGGCGGCAAAGGTGCCATGGCATCAATGCTTCATAAACATACCACTGACGATAGTATCCAACAGCTGTCCTCTCGCGGCAATTCCACCCCATGACAAGGACCCGTATCGAATCTCTTCTTGCGTCCTTCCCCAAGCTCATCCCTACCAACTCCCAGCACACCTCCGTCGAAACCTCCGAGGTCCGCTACGTTTACCAACCACTCGAAGATCTCTACATTCTCCTCATCACGAACAAAGCGTCCAACATCCTTCAAGACATCGAGACGCTTCATCTATTTGCGCGTGTCGTGGCGGATATGTGTAAGAGCCCGGACGAGCGCGAGATTCATCGTGTCGCATTCGAGCTTTTGAGTGCTTTCGACGAGATCGTCAGTTTGGGATATCGGGAACAGGTTTCTCTCACCCAGGTCAGGAGTATCTTGGAGATGGAATCCCATGAAGAGAAAATCCAGGAAATCATCGCTCGCGTACGTCTGAAAATCCTTCCCCCTCCTTTTCTCCTTCTCTCACTCTTCCCTTCCTCATCATTTTACACGGTAACAGAACAAAGAGGCAGAAGCAAAAGAAGAACTCAAGCGTCGCGCTCGCCAACTCGAAATGCAACGTCGTGAGCAACAAAAACGTGCCGCTGCTCTCGGGGGTATGGGTGGTGGTATTGGCGGCGGTATCTCCGGGTATTCCCCCGTTCCACGTTTCGAGGCAGCCTCCGAAGCGTCACCCATACGTACAGCTTCCCCAGCCCCGTCAGCTTCGCGGCAGCCAACGTTCAAGAGCAGCGGTATGAAACTCGGAAGTAAGAAGACTCGCCAAGCAGAGTTGCTCGATGCACTGGGTGGCGAGGTTCTTTCTGCAGAAGAGATCTCGGCACCGTCGACCCCGGGCATCGCGGAATCTCCCGTACCAGCAACGGCATCCGTCGTCAAGAACAGTCTCCCCACCGTCACACCTGAAAGGTCAGTCTGATTCCCATTACGCTTTGAACGAGAAAAGAAGGCTCCAACACTGATCCTCATTCCCAGTATACACATCTCCATCAAAGAAACCGTCACGATCGCCTTGTTGCGCGAAGGCGGCGTCAAATCACTCAAACTCCTCGGCGAAATGGGTTTACTCGTCTCAGACCCCCAGCTTGCACACATCCGAGTCGCGCTGGCCCCATTTGCACCAGGATTCGGTGCGGATCTTCAACTCAAGCAGCATCCTAACGTTGCGAAGTTTACACCGGGTGGAGAGAAAGTGATTGCGCTCAAGGACCCTTCGAGAGCTTTCCAGGTTGGACAGGCGCTTGGAGTCCTCAAGTGGAGGTATACGGGGGACGATGAGAGCTACGTCCCTTTGTCAAGTGTGTATCACCACGCTCGGCGGGTTTGGTGACTGATCATCTGGTTTATGCAGTCAATTGCTGGCCGTCCCTCTCGACCGAAGGGACGTGCGACGTCAATATTGAGTACGAACTCGAGAATGAACACCTAATACTCTACGATGTCGTCATCTCCATTCCGCTTCCGTAAGGTTCCACTCCTTCCATTTACTTGCTCACTCGTTCACTGTAATTCCCTTGCTAGCACCGGATCCTACCCCACCGTGTCAACACATCCTCCGTCCTCAGCATGGTCACTCAACCCTAATAACCACACCCTCGAGTGGAGCATTCCCCGTATCAGTAGTGATAATGACGATGCGACCGAGTCCACCCGTTCCGGTACACTCGAGTTCTCCGTCGGTGGAGACGACCTCGGGGTCTTTTTCCCTGTCCAAGTCAACTTCGTCGCCCAGGGAAGCGTTGCGAATGTGGATGTAGCACGCGTGGAACGCGTTGGTGAAGGTGCAGGAGGGGAAGTAGGGTTCTCGTGCGAGAGGGTTATTAGTACGGATTCATATCAGGTCGTGTGAGTAAAAGGAGGGTGGATCGCTGTTTCTTTGTTTGGTGTTGTGAGACGTATATACGTCCTATGAACCCCTCGTAGCCTAGCATTCCTCACACGGCTCATCGGACAAGAGTGTGGTGGGGGAGGGGTGCATTCCGCACTTACAAGCTTTACATACCATACACATCTTGACAGAGATGACGATGAAAAATCATAGAGATAAATATACATATGAACACCCGCCATCACGTCATCGCATACGCACCGGTGCTCACTACATCGAACACACCTCAGAGTTTTGCAGGGTTCGTCCATTTCGGGATTCGCTTCTGCATAGGTGCCACACGGACATTCAACATCCACGAGATGTCCAATGGTCGTTCGTACGACCGTTCGATCGCAGAGCCGTCATCGGCGACCAGCCACCGGTAATTATACACGTGGACGGATAATGATCAATTTCAATAATCCAATATTCAAGTAGTGCGCGCGATCGACTTACCTCTACGAACGCAGCTAGACCTTCCTAAACGAATACGACCATTAGTCGACGTTCGTCTAATGAATGCCTCGATCCGGGTAACCGCCCACCTTAACATTCCGCCCACTCCACACCCTCCCACCGGCTGCACTCAGGGCGTGGGAGGCGACTGCTTCGTCGACATTTCCGACGCGCTGTGCAATCAAAAGGCCTTCTTTCGTGCTTTGGACTGCGTCCGGAGAGTTGGAAGTGATCGTGCGGGCGAGGGCGAGGGCAGTGGGGAGGACTTCGGCTGGGGAGGTGACGATGTTGATGCTGGCAGGTGGGGGGCGTGGGTGAATGTCAGATGTGGCGTTTCGGTTTCAGTTTGGGTTGCGGAGTTAGAGGTGGATTGGGTGTGGAGTTGGAACGTGATCCGGGGTAGTCCAACGTGGTTGGCAAAGAATCCACGCGAAAGAGCCCAAAAAGAAAGGTGGTATTAGGTTAGTTCAACGCCCTGCTCTCAGGCACAGACTCGCCAAAATGATAGTGATAATCACTACGACGCGAAGCGCGAAAAGAGCTCGACGCTGAGGGTGATGAACGAACGTGCATTAACAATGCGATGATCGCGAACGACCCAATTCGGCGTAGGTGCATAGATTCACTCAACGGGGGACAGGGGGATGGAGTGAGGAGAGGATGAAAAGGCGGGTCAAGTAGTATTCTAGTATTCGCCTGGACAAGGAACGTGCCACCCGTCGTCCACCAACTACCAGGAAACACCGATCACCAACATCCACAAAGGACTTGCCACCGATCACCCACCACAAGTCCTACGAGTGAGTGACCCAACACTCACGTGTGCCATTTCCAAAAACGACACTTGATGACAAACGTGAAGAACAAAGAAGACTCGTTGCGAACCAAAACACAATGCAAGATGACTGGTGAGGACGTCATGGTCCGGTAGCAGTATGGGTTGTGGTAGTGGACACCGTGAAAGGATTGTGGAGGCGAACACCAACCAAGCGGAAGGACAAAGGTCGGCAGTGGAAACCAAACGGAGAACGACGGGTAAACCTAAATGAGACTTACAAACGAAACTTATCCCTCGCCTCCAAAGCGGTGATGGTGCTTCCGAGAAGAAGCATCTCCGAGGCAAGCTGTGGAACATCATCGTCAGTCACATCAGTGAAGCAACTGATGTCGGACTGTCGGTGAGTAAGATCACAGATCAGTGCAGGCGTGGAAGGGGTCAATGAACGACCAATTCCGGACAGCCAGGCCAAGGCACGACGGTGATGCGGAGATGAGACAGAAGAGGGTGGTCCGTACCTGATGACCCGCGACTCTCGTCAACCTCGGGATCGCTGCGACGACAGATCAGTATGTCCCTTATCATATCCGTTATCGCGCGTGTATTTACAGGGTGCTCCGGATGGCAGCGACCCAGAAGGTAACACAAATGTGCAAGTATGGATTAGAGGGAAGGAGCAGGTACGTCCGAATGTCCGAACGAAGGAGAGAAGGACGACGTGCCCGTTCCGTTCCGTTCGGTCATGGGGAAATCATATCCGCGAGGCCTTTCGTGTCCTCTGTGACTGCCACACCGAGTTGGCTCGGGACGAAGACCCGACCCACCTGTACCCAGGGCTGAGGGGAAGAAGGAAGAAGCACTGACCTCCTTGCGCAGCGACCACGCCTCTCTTTACCTCCGGCAACCCAAAGACAGCGTCTGTGCTTGCGACGACGAGGTCGCAATTGAGGATGATCTCGACGCCTCCGCCGTACGCAGGTCCGTTGACAGCAGCGATGATGGGTTTGAGGGACGTGCGACGGCGAGAGATGGCAGCGAATCCGTGCGGCGAGGATGCGATGTCTTGCTGTTCGGTGGTGACGTTGGAGGACTGGCTGGCATGCCATGACTTGAGATCTGCCCCTGCACAGAACATGTCACCCTCGCCAGTGAGGACGGCGACCCACAGACTGGGCTCGTTATCGAACCAGTCCAGCACGTGAGCGATCTCACGAGTGAGGTCTGGGGTGATGGCATTGCGTTGGAGGGGACGGTTGAGGGCGAGGAGGAGGGTGTGCTCCTGTGGAATGCTTACGGTCAGCTCTGGGGAGGAGGAGGGCTGCATGGCGGGGCATGGCTCCCTCCGCGGGAAATCGACCTCCCATCGGTCTGCTTCCGAGTTGCCGACGTGTCACATTTCCATATATGGACTGGATCTATCACGTCCGATCCGAAACCTTGGCGTGTCCCCCGATGTGATCACGCCTTTCCTTTTTCGAGGTCACATGAAAAAGAATAATGGGCCACCTTCCTTTTCCGTCTCTGCGTGCATTTGGACATCGCCTGCCGCCGCCATCATCAGGACATTTACCAGTAATATTATTATTACTCGCACAGCGTAATCGCAGCAGGCAAGTTGGCTGGTGGAATGACGCCACGACCAGGTCGACCACCTCCGATAACGGAAACAAGTCCCGGATTCACTTTTATACCCTCGACACTTCCTCTCCTACTCCCCCATCCACCACTCGTCCACCTCTTCTTCTAACATGCAATCTACCTCTGCAACCACTACCAGTGCTAGTGCTATGGCCTCCCACCGCCACCACCACGACGCAGACCAACACCTCGTCGTCCACCACAGCTTACCCCAGTGCTGCCATTGCGGCGAGCGCGGTGCTCACGCTCCCCATTGCCCCTTCCGCTGAGCCCGTCTCTCTCCCCCCGTCGCTCTTATTTATCTCTGCAATCTTCGTCCATCTGCAATGCCTGCATTACCATACCCCGTGCATTAATGTGTCGTGCCCGACCCATCCATCTTGTCTTAACACACTCCCATACACTATCCCCCATCATACTCCCCATCATTCATCGCCCCCCCCCTCACCCATCCATCGTCGAGGAACCATGCACTGCAAACTAAACTTGACGCGTGACGATCACGTAGAGCGTCGCTGGTTCCGGGTTCCGTTTTGCGTTCGGCGAGGATGGTTGCGGCACTCGACTGGGGAGGTCCCATCCCCATATACGGAGTTATCACTTCCCATATCCGGTAGTGCAGCAAGGGGCACACATGGGACCTTGATCAATTCATAGACGTTGATTGACCCTTGGTGTCCCCTTTGTCATCTCTCTGTCAGTTTGGAGCGGGAAACCAACCTAGCCGGACACCGGCGCTCGGAGTGGATGGGTCGCTCGCAACGTCTGGGTCTGAGGAACTGTCGAACGTGTGCATCCGCAGTGTGGTCACTGGACCACCAAATGTTCTTGGATATTGGAGTTATGTAATACTGAAACATTGGATTCCTTCACACGAGGACGATCGATGCCATGTAGGATTCATGTAGGAAATTAGCTAGCCAATGTTACACGTACCCATCCACCATGTATGATATCCGCTCTGCTGTCACCATACATAATTTATTTATCTTTTCGCACCCTTCTACATGGAAAAAGCACAAACAACGTTATCGGATCCAATTGACGACTTTCCCTGACGTCACATCTCGGTTGCTGGTCCTATTGTTTCCTGTAGAGGCATGCTTAAACTGAGACACCTTCATCATGTGCATGCAAATTTTTAAAAGCCAGTTGACGACATAGGTATTGACCCGCCCGTCGTGGATACCAGTGGAGCCCCCCACGGAGAGTGGTCGTCTTCGCAACGACCCCATCTCTGCGAGGAGTCTCCACATACTGTGTCCGCAAAACCTCCGGGGGACGCTCTCCGTGAAGGCGTACGGCGTTCATCTACTACCTCGATCTTGATGAAAGCCCTGGAACCGAGACTCCCACGGGGGAATATTTGCACGAATGGTATCCACACCCGCGTTCGCTGACGAGTCATGTAAGAAGCACTCATACTCCGAAATTCTGGGAGTCCAGGTGGCTGGCCCGATAGACTGGATGGCGGGCTTAGAGAGGACTATGATAGTAACTTCAAGTAATAGATAAGATGAGTACAGGTTGGCGATCCATCCAGCTTTACTATATGTTTACATATCAACAGACCAAGCAGGTCAATTTGGTTTTTCGGACAGTCGCTGACATGATGCGAGTGATGGGCCCCTGCACTACCCGCCGCAGCCCAAAGCATAACAAGAAATACACACTCGTCCGAACATGACAGTCTATTCCGTGCCGCGGTCTCCACACCGTCTCTGATGCTATATCGTTTCAACCCCGAGGAGAAGTTCAGATATAGATTGTCAAAATATTCCAAACGTTCAGCTGTTACCACGTCCTGTACACGAGTATGTATAAGCGCATACGTACGTACATCGCCGCCGCCATTGAAGCTTGAAGGGCAACCACAAATTTGTGCATGCGTGGCCCGAATGGATGAAACTTTGAAGGACAGAAGGGAACTTTGACCGGAACTCAGTCAGCACGACGCACTCTCCTCGGTCTTATGACAAAGTATTACCCCTGGCCCTGCACTGCTTAATACACGTGGTGGTGGTGTCGTCTTCTCCGCAACGCAAACATGGTCTCCACTTACTTTATTGTACTCTCGATTGCCCGTAATGTATGCACCATTGTTTCGAGTCAAGGAGCTATACTCACGATGTTCCGAGGGACAAAAAAAGGAGAAAAAAAAAGTAAAACCGGAGTTCGGGAGTTCGGGGCGCTAAGGAGCCTAATTTGCAAGAATGGAGATTCACGTACACACCCACGTAGGAGCGGGTGACTTTCTGGGAATGCTGGTATGTTGCGGAACGCGTGGGTGAATGGAGAGGAGGGTGTAAGAGGACTTTGAGTGGAACTAAGACTTGGCTAGCACGACTAGCAGGTGCACACGATGCACCCAGCGAGGTCTCTTCATATAACACATTTGTATATCAGGTGCAGGCGCGTAACCGCCTGCGTGTACTTGCTTCACCTAACCAAAACTCTCGAGCGCATGGTACGAATTTCGTTATTATTGCCTTGAGTAAGCGACCGAAGTACAAAGAACTGCGTTCCGAGATCAAGAAGGAAAAAAAAAAAAGAACGGAGTTCGGAACGGTGAGGCCTACATATGCATAAGAATGGAGATTCACGTACGCGTATGTACACAGGACGATTGTGATTGGCCGGGTAGTAGGTGTGCATCGCGGGGCGGAGGACGCGTGGGATGGTCGATAGATGGCGGAGGAGTTTGTGAGGGATTGAAGGAGACTCTAGAGTTTAACGGGGATGAGCGCACGCAAAGTCTGCAAGGCCTTTCACCCTTGCAACCTTTGGCAAACAACGGAGCTAGTGGGTTTTTCGACCCTAGCCCTATTCCGAGTTTGCGAGGTTCCGCAATTCGGGGCAGGCGGGGATGGCAGTGCACAAATACGTTATATTTTACAACGATAAAGAGTAAGGTACGTGTTGTTTGTGATTGGGCAAGTGCGGGAGATTGGAGGGTGTGGTGGGGATCGAAAGGGAGCTTCGCACGACCTGCATGTGCTTCTGCTTCTGATACCGAAGTGGTTGATGGGACGGCGGACCCTCCATGATACTCAAACCTCGTGTCTCTGGATCACCACCCGTGTTGCAGGGAGTGGTGAGAAATTGATTATACTGATTGATACGGTGCTGCCATCAGCCGCTGTGTATCACAACACCATCCGATCGGGCAAACGGACTCGAAGGTGGCTCAGCTCGGTGCACACAACGCCGCGTTTGTCTGTTCCTTCACATCGGAACAACTGAATTGCAGTAGAATGCACAGCATGGCCAACCCCACGGGTTCAAACTTTCACCCACGTCGGGGATGTCGACCCGTTGAGTTTTACTAACGTGCTTACTATACACCATCCGTGCACAGCAAGTACTGTACAGTTCACACGTTCATTTATCAGGTCCTATTAGGCTAACAACTTGTTCACTCACGCCCAATGTATTTGTAGGTGCCTGCCTGCCTGTGTCTGCCTGTTCGGATGCAATCTATCACTAATCCCCCCTGGATAAATTTATGGCTTTGCATCTATGCACCTTGCATAGCTATTTCCACGCTGCACTGCCCACGCGAGTACGTGAGCTCCCGTCATACCTGGTACTGTTCATGCTGCCTTACGATCTCAACTACGACGCATATAGGCGTCAACAGGATGAGATCGAGGGTACGGATGTCCCGTGTGTGCATGAATGACAGCCAACCAGTGGAGACCGCCACCTCCACCGAGGCGTGTCGTCGTTAGTGAGGTATCAACTCTATTTACAGTATGGGCAAGCACTGTTACAATCTTGACTTGATCAACTCCACAGATAGCGTTAGCAATCATAGCTCAACAGCTGTCTGTGCGGGCGTGTTGGGTCGGGCTATGTTCGTAGTACAGCGCCAGCGTCCGTACCTTCCGGGACGGGAACCTATCGTTCGGATACACAGCGGAAGTATATCTGCGGACTGCGTATGAACTACGAAACGCGGTGCGGTAATGATCGGACATGTGTTATTAGACGCGCACGTGGGAGCTGGGTACCGGTAGAAGATGTGATGCAAAGAAGATTGATGAGATTGGAGACAAAAAATAATGCACGTTATGCTGTTCTGCCTGCAGTTCAGGTACTTGGAGGGCGGATGGCGAGAGGCTTGGTGGCGTGTGGCAGAATTCCTGTGTGGACGTACCACCGGGTTGTCAACGTGTCAACATTGATCGGATTCGAATTCCCAGGTCCCTATCACCGGGTGCGTCTCAATATTCTTCCCCTTAGAGGTCGGTAAGCGAATAGTTGAAGTGGTGATGCATTCAGTTGCTCGGAGCTGAACTCGAGTTGATGACACGCTGTTATGTTATGTAGAGAAGAGAAGAGAAGAGAAGACACTAGATTTAGGCAAAGCTGATAGGATGATGCATATCCGAGTCGAAGGTGTGTGGCCAGTGACCTGCGCGGCCAAGATTATTGAGACTCAGTGTAGGGATACGTCACCTCGATGACGGGAGTGGTCGATAATCGACATGATACTCACTCAACTTAGCCCCGCCTATCGCCCAGTCGTCATACTCGTCATTTGACTGGCTCGTCAAGTCCCCTGTGTTCGGAACTGAAACTCCCATACGTCGCTGTACAACATCTTCCATGCAAGACTTATCTAGTAAGAATCGATAAATGCCGAGCTTACGAACTCGCCTCTTGCTTCTGTGAACGTGGCACATAAATATGCGTTGTAATTTTGGACAAGTATGTAGGTGGTTCGACCGTGATTGCAAGTTTAGCACTACGATAGTAGTACGAGCGCGCCGAGAGGGGGGACGAGGATAATAGAGTACGAGGGACAAAGGGAAGCTTCTTCAATCTCGCCCATGAATTGGACCCCTCGGTTCCTTATCGGTACTAGTGCATGGGACGATGCAAAAATGAATGGGCGACATTCAGGACAGTCGGACAATCGAGCACTCCTATCCACGATCCGAGCTTCTCAACTTCTTCCGTGCATGCGAGCACATGCGAGGGTCGTGGGGAATGTAGAGAAGAACCTCGTGACCGGGACGGGCATGGCAGCGACGTCAGCATCGACGTCACACCAAGGCATTGATCGTTACTTCCTTCGCTAGAGTGCGAAAACATGATTGGTAGATTGACAGCAGTTCGTGGGGGATGGGTGGATCTACTATTGGTAACGACTGCGGTTCGAAATGGGCCTATCAGATAACACTCTATTACTCTTCTTCAATCCTTCTTCTGACGGGTATGTGCGAAAGTGCCACAGTTATGACACGCAGTAAAGCCAAGAGCATTCGACAACGTGATACGGAGCGTGTTTTATCCGTTCGCTGTCGACCGTAGGAGCTTGGGATAAAGATAAACCGTCCTTTATCAGGTTTGACATCAATATCTGACTTGTCCTTCGAAGCCTTCGTTTATCGGCCATGCGCTATCATGTTCATTTCACTTCGGGGTTGGGCGGGTGATGAAGTAGAGGAATGTATTAAAGCGGGATTTGATACTGGGCAGCCTTGAGGACCGGATGCGGACTATTAAGGCTCCCGAAGCTTCTCTCGCCTTCCTGTGGCAGACTCGTCCTGAGTGGTCCTTCTGTCATGTTCTAGCTGATCCCACATTGCAACGTGCTTCATGCGGTCCGGAATATACATGATAGAGCTTGGACGCAGATTCTAGGCTTCGAGGGGTGCCTCTTTCCTCGGGTCATAGCCAGCCAGCCACTTTTTCGGCTAGACGAACTCCAGCGTGTTACCCAAAGTTTGGCCTGAAACGACTTATGTCCGAACATAATGTACTCCACGCACTTTGTCATGCTGTGTTCACATGTACCCGCCCGGCGACTTGTCTGGGCAGGGGGAAAAGGGGAATCAATGATTCTATTGATCACAAGCGTCTACGCCTGAGTTAACTTTCGTCCGTGGGCACGCGTAAAACCATGCTGGTCGTTTGATTATGAATGTTAAATTGGACTTGGCATAATTAGGCGTATAGTTGCCCTGCGTACCTGTGTAAAATATCATCATTAACCTCATTAGGCGCAATTACTTACTGGAGCAGGATAGGGTTTAGCAGGGCAACTGAGGATGCCCAGGCTGCGCAATAGAGCGTAATAGATAATAACCTGATCAAACTCGCCACACAATGTTGCAGCATTATTCCGTATGGTTACGGATGTTTACCATTTTGCCTCCCTGCCCGGGCGATCGTGCCAGTATCGCTGGTGCCATTGCGGTGGCGATTTGCGATGCGATCTCAGATATATTGTCACGATAGTGGGTCGCAGTCAGGGTTATGTGCAGGGAAGCTGCGTAAAGTGGTCCCTGTCCAGAATCTCGTTCTTCCTTGTTTGCTTCTTCGGACCTCGCGTATCACGCGGTGGCCATCGTCATCGACCTCATGATGATTAAGATACCGGAGCTCGAGCGTATAGCCGTTTGCCACGATTATGCATCAGGCATTCATGTACAGATATGGGAATGAAGGAATGTGTGATACATTGATGTGTTGCCTGGCGAGCACACGTGTAAGAAGAGATTTGCTTCAGCGCCTGAGTGAACTTTGTTGCGGTTACGTCTTGCCGCGCCGAACGTGGGGGACGGCCTTGCCCGATACCGATACATAGATGGTGCATGCTGAACACAGGAATGGGTCGGTCTGGCCATCTCGTCATGTTTCCCTATGTAATGTCTCCAAACGGTGGTTAGCAGCGGGAGGCTTGGGAGAGTCGGTACCAAATTACGGATGGCGGTGTGGCCCCTTAATTTTCCCTTTCACTTAAGCCTTGGGCGTGGTATCGGAACCGCTTTTGGTGCATCGAGGTCGGGTTATTGGTTGAAACGAAGAGTTCAGCGCTAGTGCGTGGGATGGCATGACTCAGGACACAGGACGTGTGGCGAGTAGGTTGCGAGTAGGCGTTTCAAAAAGAAATATGTCTGTTGTCGTCGTCTGGTATCTAGTGATAACATGGTGCAAGACAGAACTTTCACAAATTGAGTTCGCTTAGCAACTGAGTGTACTATCTGTGACGAAGTTCAGCGCTGGTTGATGACACGATGACTGCTGTGCCCAGAGGCGAACGTGATTGCCAAGTCTCCATCCCCCTTGACGGTGCTGCCTGAGTGCCAATTCAAACATCGTCTCATGCTCGCTGTCTTCAATACTGTCACCGAATCGGCTTTCTCGCTATCTCCAGTCTAACGGTGCCGGTCGTGTTCTGGAATGGATATTGGCTAATGACGCAGTAGTTGTTTGGCCACGCCGACTCCACCATTTGACTGAGCGCCACGTTTCTCACCCTTGTCACTTTGCTCAGCAGTTTGATCTCTCGGTATGTTTGAGTATCGTGATCTCCAAATGTGCAGACGTCGCTTGACTTGTTCGAAGTACTTAATAGGAGAAATTTCTTTCAGAAACAACTTACAGGCTGTCAGGCCTGCGCGCGCTTCGCTCAAACGAAAGTTACAGAGACGGTTTCTGGAGGAGTCTTCTCACATCGTACGGGCTTCTTGCAGAGTACTGCTGCGATAAAGCTGTGCCGCATCCCTGGAAGTCTGAATTTATAACGCTTTGGACCAAACGCGGTGGCCGTTTGGCTGAGCGTTTTGTCAATGGATTACAGTATTTGCTTCCATGCTGCATTGGAATGCCTTAATGACCCGCCGTTCCGAAACTCCTTTATGCAAGATTCTGTACGCATGAGAGTTTTTCCAGCTGAGTAGTAATAACCCCCCATATTCTTCGACGGTTTTTCACTAGTCACTACCCTGGTCATAACTATCAATGGTCTTTTTCTCTTTACTGCCGACCGATCGTTATCCAACCGTCCACGTCCATTAACTCCGCATCTTGCATTGATGGGCCCGTTGGGTGAACGATACTCCGCCGGTTGGTCGTCGTATTCAGCCTTGTTTGTTTTTCCGTATTCTTTGATTCCGTTTCAGGTAAACGGGTAGCGGGTGCCGGTATGAGTGGAAGCCTGACGCAAGATTTCACCCTGCTGAACGACGATACTTCGTTATAACATTGTCATGGCGTCGTCATTGTAGTGCAAGTTCGCGGGTCTATTGCATATTACCCGGCCATTACCGACGGTCTGCCTACGTCCTAATGACAGCTGACAAGCAGCGCGACTGCTGGGTTTAACACTGTCCCCGACCAAACACCATGAAAATGAAATATTGGGATCTAGAAGGCACGTATGTATCCACCTTGCGGTATTCATCGTTATCCCGGTGTATTTTTCGCATCTTGCTACTCCTTGCAGCGGGAATAACAAACATCCCCACTATCTGGTCGAGGGAACTCACCCTTTCAAAGTCATGATACCCCAACTTTGACGTTTCCCATTCCGCTTCAGAACGCGCACCCTAACCGCCGCTGATGCCACGCCCAGAGGCTCGCACGGTTATCTACTGACTGACATTCATATACTCTCGAATCCAGTGCCCACAATCACCCATATGCACATATCCTCTGATGTTGTTCCCATGATTTCGGTATTGCTAGAGATATCGCCATGTATTGACTGCTAGTTACGTCTTGCATCCTCCCGCCTAGAACGGCAAAATCACCTATTTTTGGGTGCGTAGGCATTGCCCAGTGAGACCTTTTCGTTGTATGACAATCACTCGGTATAGCTGACCAAATACAGGCACCTTCGACGTCGCTGTCAAGGCGTGACGACGTGGTATAAATGGGGCATGACGCGGGTTATTCTTGCGCCGTCAACCTACGTGCCAATATCTTATCCGTGTCCCATTCCCGTCATTGGAACATAATCAGAAATCAGTATAGCGTGCGTAATATGGTGCTGATACGCTATTCTGGGCCCATGCCTAGCCCCGCATTCCCACCGTGCCATCAACGCAAGCTTCCAGAAGTCGAGGTGAGTGCAATTCAATCATCTGCCAAGAGGTGGCTAGTTGACAGGCCTTGCTCATCCACCTGATCATCATGCTGGCAACGACCTATTGAGATGTCCGCGACGCGTGATACATTCAATTCCGAAAACTCCCTATTCATTCATTTTCCCAGGTTCCGTGGCTATCACCTAGTAAGCCATTTACCAGTTTAGCATAAACCGCGCACATCCAGATCCGGCGTCACACAAAGCTTCTCGTGCTTGACAAGGCTGCGAACCACTGAGGAGTTTGCCATCGCTTCTTCTGTTTGGTAGGATGCCACGTGTGTACCCCAGACACTGGACCTGTGCTTCTGAGTGGATTCTTGTACCCGCATAGGTTCCTTCTTCTTCCCCGCTTGATGTTTATTTTCTGCGTCACTTGAACATGCACACATGAGGTCCACATCACACCGTTCTTTGCCATCGTGATGTTCTGTCCGGAAGTTTCCCCGCCTTCCTTTCTCGACAACTCTTCTCTCGAGTATATCTCGTACCTTGCCCTGAGTCGTCTCGCTTTCCCCTTCTTGTCTCGTCTCTCTTTGGCATGCCTATTTGCCCGCCTTCAAATTAAATCCGGCCTGGGTTTATGGGTTCGCTTATCCCGTTTTTGGCCGGCTACACATTTAACAACTTGCGGTGGGTCAGTATTTCGAGCTGCGTGGTGCATGCTCAAAGGATCCGTACAAATTCTCAACAGGAAATTCATTCCCTTGAAACGCAACTCGAAAACCACGTTTGGAGGTGTCCAACCCAAACCCATCGGAGTGTGCAGCACGTGATCATGCCCCCGCATCGACTCGTGACTGATTCCGTCAACTCCCTCGCATTCTGGTCTCTTTGGTCATGGGTCATGAGCACTTCGAGTACAGTCCCCGACCCGATACGCGAATCCGCGTATGGCAGACACGAGGTACGCGCATACTGCGGGTGTACGAATAAGCCCACCTTTCTCATCTGCCTGGACCTCCCACGGAAACAGAGTTTAGATTTGGCAAATAACACAGGGCATTGCCCAACCTAACGTCCATTATGACAACTGTGCTGTGATAATGCCACACGTGATGCTGATATTGCCTTCTGTGCTTCGCCTCCCACCCATCAACTTCCTCATACACGGGTCGGAAACGGGTCAGAGGTAAAAGCCGAATCGACTATGTACATTTAGTAATCGCAGACCTGTGGCTAAGAAATTTGAAGTTAAAGACAGCTCGGGAAACCTAGGGACCAATGAACGAGACGACGGTTCCGCCGAAAAGTCAAATCACTAAAGCCTCATCATCCCCGGATCCTGTATCACCCCATCTTGCAAACTCTTTCCCCTCCCGGATCGCGGGGTATACGTGTGTATGTATACACCGCATGACGATAATCTTCCTTGATCAAGTTTGACGTGGGCGATTGCAGATGATATGAATGGTGTCACCGCGGATAGTGAATGGAATTTAAGCCCCGGATAGTCTCACAATGTGCTAGTATCCGGGTGATCGAATGAAACGTGAGGGGGTCAACGAGTCAATTCTTTTGACAATAAGGGTGACCCATCCGACAAGTCGACGCTGTGCGGTCTTTGAGCTTGTGTTGCAGGAAGCACGTCTGTCGTGCCACGGTCAGTTAATTTGGCTTCTCGGGCGTCCCTTCTGGCATACCTACAACCTCGCATCGCCATCGTTCAAGCCGAGAAGAAAGATAGTTCAACTTGCCAAATTTCGAATTGAAAGGCAGAAACGCTCGAACAATTATCTATCTCGCATTCGCGTTCCTACGTACTGACCTCCTCCCTCAGACTTCTATAATCTAACCATCAAACTTTTAGCTCAGCCAACCACTGTCCTAATCCATGCATTACTGCCCGGGTCCTTGCAAGCGGCGTGAGCTGTAGACCCGTGCATACTAAGGTTCAAATTGAGGGCTGGATAGGCTCGTGATGCGCCGATTCCTTTGCAGGGTGACCAACGCAGGCCACCGATTCACCGAGTCGACGCTGTATAGTATTTTGAATATTGTTGCAGGAATCATCGGTGTCACCCCTCAGTCGTTCAATCAACTTAGCATCTTCTGAGACGTTCCTCCCAGGTCATATGAGTCTCGCTCTCTAACTCCCCGTCGGTCACGCGAGAGAAGTGTCTGGCCGCATGCCCCCAGAAACCCAAATGCGAAACCCACATTGAAACCTCAAGGCCCCATCGATCATCCTCGCCTGGTTATGTAATTTATCGTTGAATCGGTGTAAGTATGACAACGAGGTGCGTACTGGCCATGTCCGATAAACAGTGATGAGGTTACGTGACACCGGACCAGGTGCGAGATAAAGACGGTGTTGTCTGTCCGGTCGGCCGCCGCATTCTACACACTTCTAGCTGACTTTCTCGAAGCTTGCTTCTCTTCTGTGACCTGTCAGACATGTAGTCGGACTTAAAACACACTCTGCATGCCACACTCACACATTATCGTCTGAATGAAAAGCCTGGGTCGAATCCGTGCCACCAACGTTCAATGAAAACCGTTCGTTTGGGGGATAAGCTCTTTCGTTGCGACTCAGAGTGTCCAACTCAATCAGAATCAGACCCGAACCCCCCGCGTATGCTTGTTTCAACTTGAACGTAGCACCCTCCCTTACCATTCCTGCGCCGTTATCACGTCCAAACAAAAAGATGATGCTGTGATAGTACCATGATCAGTGAGTGACCCGACGGCTCCGTTGAAAACTTCAAATCACTAAAGCCTCGTCATCTCCGCATGCGGTATCGTCTGGTCTTCCTTGCACGTGTATTACATGTAACATGTGGCCACCCGCATGGACAATGATCTCGCATGATCATGTTTGGCCGAAATTTTTCAAGGGATACGAATTATGGAATCACTGATAGTGTGATGGAATCCGGAACGTGTCGGTGTCCATGTGACTGCACGAAACACGGGGGCGCGTTGGTCTGTGTGGCCATACAAACACCATCTCAATAAGTGGCATCATGCTGTATGGCATACGAAAGTTATGAAACTGAGTGTCTCACTGTGGTGCTACACATGGTCAGCTGTCCCACTGTCATAGCCCCTGTTTCCGGAAGGGTCGTCTCACACCATCATTCTAATTGTGTTCAGTCTACTGTTCAAATGCAGAAGTGGGGGGGTAACTCGCCGAATTTCGAATTGAGAAATGGAAGTCAAGTGAACACGCATGAGTTCCACCTCTCCCACACTCAGCTCCCCTGACTTCGTTAACTTGCAGCCATCATCAAACTTTCATGTAACCCTCCGATCCGAGCCTTTGCACACTTGACTGAAACCTTGTTTGACATTAAATCCAATTCCCAAGAGGTGTCATTATCTATGCGATCGCATGACTAACGTCACTAGTAAACCCCACCCGATGAGTGCTATGTAGCACTTGAGCTCTGTTGCAGGAATCACAGCAGTCTCCTCTGTTGTGCAACGGTCTGATAAGATGTCCCGTCAGCGGTGCGTTTCAGGTATCTCCTTTGGTCATCCCAGTAGTGCAGGCGCAGGGCCTGCGCCGCTCTGATCATCACCCCAACCCTAAATTGATCGCGTAACTCGTCAAATTTCGAATTCGGAGTGCAAAGGTGACGTTGGAACAAGCGAAAATCTACTCATTTCGCCTCTTACTTTGAACTGATTCCCTAAGCCCTCAGTAACATAATGGTCAGATTTCACGAACCCCCCACATCAGCCTATGCACATCGATCTCACGCAATTCTGCAGTACAGCCTACGACAAATAACAATGCCAACGAAGGTTACATCATCCGGTCCAAGGACAAGAATGTCCATCTGTTCCTGACACTCCTCACCCACGGGTCTGTATGCTGTGGCGCTTGAAATACAGCTTCCTATACATGTCACGGTAACTCATTTCCGTCCAAGTGAACAAACTTCTCTTGCCGATGGTCCCCGCGGATAGCTTTTAAGAAGCACCTGTGCTAGTACAGGCACGTTGGCAGGTTTGTTTAAGAGAACGGCGACGGCGGCATCGGCCAACTAACAGAGCACTAACTCCTTTGAATTGTGATCTGAACATGACCTTCCTTCTTCCCTAGCGTCTCCTTATTAGTACCTACTTGGACCATCGCTCCGGTTTCGTTGGTTCTCCAAACCAGAATCCACCACATAATGCTGATCTTCGAGTCGAGAGACGAGATGTTTATTACAATTAACTCAGTTTGCGCTCCCCCACCAAACGACCCGGCGACCTGCCAAATAACCTATCATAATCGTCCGGCTTTCTGGTAACCCACGCCAGCAATCCAGTCCAAACTTACCTTACCCAGGCTACACACGGTCCAGAGGGTGCCTATCTGTTTGACTAACGTACACCTCAGCGCAGCTTAAAACTCTCCTCTCCTTTTCCATCAGACTTAGACCCTGAACCTCGGAGCTTTGCTGCATATTGGGACCCCTATCACCATCATGGTCGCCCAGAGACATCGCGGTGGATGTGGGCCGCGCATACTCGGTGAGTAAAGCCCGCAGCTTTGATGCCAAGACAGGGAGATAGCCTCGTTCAGTGTTCGTATGTCCGCCTAAGGTACGTTCAGAAAGTAGTTTGTTTTTCAGGTCACATGAGTGGATGAGAAGGTCGAAAGTTCCAACGAGCGACGAGAGTTGTCCCAGCATGCACACATCCATTCGATTCGATCGGTAAGTCAGTGTACATTCGTGTGAAAAGCCATCATATGATCCCAGTCAAACCAAAAAACTCACATAGAATAACGTATCGCCCTGCTGCGATGGCTGCTAAAACTTCGTGCTATAAAGTGCGTCTTCGTGTCAGTTCTTGAGAATCACTTTTTTGTCATTACTTTTGACACGAGTACGCAAAGAGCGAAGAATAGGCATCCAGGGCGGGAAAAATTGTGGAGAAGCAATCTGAACACCTACATGTGCCATCTCTCCCGTGAAGTACACATCTGCGTTGACACCAGCGAGAACTGACCCTCCGGAACCTGCACATATTGCGATGGTGCGTACTTGGCGCGGTACAAGCGGGCGTGCAAGGTCGACTGAATGGGAGAGAGGAGTAGGACAGTGCGGGGATGGGTTGCGGATATGTATGTATAGGAATCATTGCTGCATTAAAAAAAGGACACGCGTCTATAACGTCGAAACTCACCACAGCTGAGTCCAAGGTGATCTTTGATCCTTTCAACTACAACTTCAATGGCCGTCTCCCGACGTAACACAACCAATCTCCCAAGCCCACCCTCGTCTTCCTCTTTAATTGTTCCACTTAAGAATTTCACCTCACCCGCCCGCTCAATATCATGGACTGTCCTCCCGACTGTAGATGCTTCTATGTCGACGAGAGCACTCGCCAAGAAATCGTTGACCCCGCCTCTGACGGAATCAAGGGCGGTGTGTGGGCTATACACGCTCACGCCCGCCGCTGCCAGCTTTAGAAGTGAGGCTTGAAGCGAGGTAGCAAGCGTGAATGAAGAGAGGGGTTTGAAGATGGGTGGGTGGTAGGAGATGACAAGAGCTGTGGATGGATGAAGGGCTTCTTCTAACACGGAGGGGGTTAAGCTAAAGAAAAAATCAGCCGGAAAGCGCGAGATTGACATGTACGAGTATATAGAGGAAGGAAACGGAACAAGTAGTAAGTCAGAAGTGTGAATAAGTTAGTTAGAAGCTCTTAGAAGGTTGACAACCGAGAGACGCACTCGATTGTTAGAAGGACTCTGTTCGCTTCAGGACGCGCAACGGGGGACTCTAAATCAACCGGTCACCATTAGAATCAGTACGGGGACGATCGCGACTTCGCATCTTGGCATCGCATGCAGAAGCGTGCGTTGCATTCGTTCGCCACCGCCTGTTATGTCTTCCGCAAAGTCTGACACACGTACGCACCAAGAAGGAGCCCTACCTATGATCCAAGTCAGTGTTATTATTCAGAGAGTCTGCTGATCACTCTCGACCACATCATGCTGGCAGAAGCCCGAGGACGAGATGACTGCTCGGTGGATGATGTGACTTAGCAGCGGTACTGACATTATCCCACTTCTCTGCCAGTCGTAATGGTGCAATTTTTTCCATCGCACGCAGCGTATATCGAGCAAGTATGGATGCAGTGGACATCGTGGACATCGTCGTTGGAAGTTGTTGCCTGTGGCTGCTCCTTCATACGGTTACATAACACGAAATGTGAAAACATTTCTCTTCTTTGACGTGTATGTACATAAAGTAAGGTAAGTCCATACCATTTCGCTCTCAGCGGTTTTGTAGATCCCGGTGCTGACGATCAGCAAGGAAGGGTTTCGCTGAGGCGAACAGAGATCTACAGTCACCTCTTATCAAGGCGTAATCCGCCTGGACGGCCGCCGCAAGTGTGTCTACAAAGACTACATACGGGTCTGTAGGGTAAATCATCTCATTGTCACATAATTATGAACGTAATTTCACTACGTGTTTCTCAAACAGTTGCCGTATCCCCTCCTCCTCACCATGAAGGTTTTCAAATGCTTCGGTCCTCGGTGGCAATGGTATGGTATTTGAGAAAATGTACGAGCATGAACAGACCTCCCCGACCCAATTCTATTTGAGAATGGGACCATATTCCGTGAAGTCTCGTTATCGTAGCTCCCTCGGTCCATTTATCGCCAATACCTTCGTCGGTGACGCTATTTTATTCGTGTGGAACGCAAACTGCCATACTGTCACCTAGTTGTCGCAGTTGGTAGTGATGCCATGCCTCTGCCCATAACAGCCAGATATCTGATAGGAAGCTGATTAGATTCGCAATAAAGCCATGGATGCGCCGTTTGCCTCGGGAGGACATTAAAAACAGGCTTTTAGGTTCGTGCGTGAGCAGTGGAAGTTCATGTCTAATTCAACAGATGGCCAACGATACCAACTGCACTGCTACTACTGCAGTGGTATGCCAGGTCACTACTCGAATTCAGGCGTGTTTGGTATCATGTACGTCGGACAGGTATCGGCTACTAGGTTTTTTGAAGCTCATGCCCTGTGTCAGAAACCCTCCAAATATTGCTACGGGAAGCAACATGACATTATCCACCATGATGCCCGCTAAGGCTGTAGGTATGTCGTATTTGCTTCTTAATTGCTAACAAGGTTCGTTAGTGTTCAAGCATGGGCACCATGCAGCGGTACACGCAACTAATGTCGCAAAATAACAGCATGGCAGCGGTGTCCCAAAGTGACTCAAAGGAACGCTTCTGATTCCTCGCCTCTGGTTCCGGTCGATGTCAGAATAGAAAGCTAATCTTAAAAACAAGTTGAACAACACTGGCTGCCAGAAGTGACGGATCGAGTCGTCCTGGTGGTGCCATCCCGCCTTCCGATACTACATATGTATGTCATTCTATTTCATATGATGTTTCGGAGGGATCGACCCCTTCAGTGTCATCACTCTGCATCGAGGTTGTTTCGGTAGTAGGAAACACATACAAAATACCACAACGCCGGTCTGCTACGGTGATGCGTATAACCATTGCTGCTTTGACCTGGGTGGAACTTGAGACGCTAGTATGCACACAGTGAAGTGAGTATTTTATGGGTCACCATCTAACACATTGTACTCCGTTAGTATATTAGGCAGGACGACCGACGTCACATCGGAATGTGCACATTTCTGCTTCCTTTTAAATGTAAACTCAGCAGAGAACACCTGCATCTTGCAACTTCAAAAAAACACCCTCCTTATCGTCTTTCTTGCCTGCCGTGTTCCTCAACTTCTGTGGCTAATTTATCATTGTTGATGGGCTGACCTGTTGTCGACCCGGTTTCGGTACATTAATGCTCTCACTCTGCCGCACACTCAATGCCTTGGATACTGTAAGCGTGGACGTCTAGCTCAGCGGACGTTCCGACTTTCTCCATAGGACTGGTCAACAAAGTGTTCCATGACTCCTTTTGTATCGTGAATAACGCTTTCCCCAAGCTGGGAAGTATTGCTGTTACCTTCCCTGTCGGGTGAGCCAGCCTTATTTGCCTTGCTTTTGTGTTTACCAGCAGTTTATCGCGCCGCCCCCCAGTGCCAACTGAGTATCATGTGGGTGCTGTCGGTCCAAGACATTCCTCCTTCGTTTACATTTTCAGGTTCACGAATCACGACGAAACGTGCGCGGGGTAACTGTATTTTCTGTTATGTTGTAACGTAACAACATCTACATACATTGTCGGTCCCGGTCCTAGTAGGGCCACTGCCTTGGCAAGCTCCCGGAGCGGAAGAACAGTGCCAACACTGAGTGCGCAGCTCAACAATTTGTATTCACCCAAATGGACCGCCGGGGAAGCGCGCGGCGCACCGTAAGAAGGGCGAGACAGCGGCTGGTGAAGTCACATCCGCCCATAATGAAATTCTCGGTATGCATATACGTACGTGAGATAAATAGACACCTGTGAAGAGATAAAGGAATCGTCCCACATCGTTGCCCTCATTGTTCCCAAGTCTCGTGGTGCTATCGCTCCGTATCCTCAATACCAACAACAAACCGTCGGGCCTTGGTGCTTGATTCTTGTCTTCGACTGCAAATGGTGGTTAGCAAGGCGTGCGTGTTTAGCGTATTTCACTCACAATTAGGCATTGCTGAGAAGTATTATCGAACTCCTGTTAGTTGGAAGTGTAGAGCGCACAAGGATCACGTGACACGCTGAGACATCTCGTTGTCACTTCTTCTCCTGCTCGCGGTATGCACAGCGTCATGGATCCCCCCTCCTCGGCTCCAGCAACGAACCCTTCCGAGTCCCGCGCGTTTCAAAGGTGGCTCAAGAAGGCATCCCTCGTTACCGGTCTTGGGCTGACGCCGGAAGAACGCCAACATTATCTTGAGGAACAAAAACATGCCCGCTGTGAGAAATGGAAGACCGAGCTCCTGAACTACAGTGCGCCTGTCTCATTGTTTCCGCGTGTATGACACCTTTATCTGATTGTTTCCCCTTTGGCGCGTTTTCTCCGCTTTGGTTGGTTGACGACGTGTCGCGAACATTGACCGGCTATGACTTATTACTTCATTGCGCCCAACGCACGGACGCACGCAGGTCCTTCTGTCGTTTTCATGCTTAAGCATCTCCGACTGTCCGGCTGTGCCGTACCACCCTCCAATATCGTGTGTGGGTCATGCGATTCCACGCGTTCCGGTGGATTTCATCCTTCTGGTGCCATTGTTTTATGCGAAGGTCATTTCGGAAGCAAGCGACACATGCAGGATACCCTGACACACGAGCTAATACACATGTATGACCATTGCAAGTTTAACGTTGATTGGTATAATTTGAGACACCATGCATGCAGCGAAGTGAGTGTACTCAAATCGAGCGGAAATGTGATGGAAAGATTTGATTGTCTAATGCTTTGTACAAGATTCGTGCCAATAGTCTGAGTGGGGACTGCAGGTTCATGCGTGAGGTAGGAAGAGGAAATGTGTCCCTTTCGAAACAGCACCAGGTCACTCCTCTGCATGGTTCTGACGCGTAGAGAACTCATGCTCGCTTCTTTTTTCTTTTTTTCTTCTTTCTTTCCCTGACTAGGCATGCGTACGCCGAAGGGCTATACTGTCCGTGCGGGCGAATCCCAAGTGCCCGGACGGGGCTGCAGCTGAACGTGCAGTGAACGAGGTCTGGGAGAGTTGTTTCAATGATACGAGGCCGTTCGATGAGGCGAGAATCTCAGCTGTCTGGATGTACGGCGGAGAGCTGATGCCAAATGCGTTCCAGATCTATTAATAACACTTGGGCAGCAGACTTTCCTTGTATGGGAAGAACGAAGACAGGGGGGCAGCGGTGAGCTTGGGGAGGGAGGGGGACGCGTTCGTGCTAGAATTCAAGCGCCCAATGTTCTACTCGGTTGGTGGCGGTGGCGGCGGAGACAGTCGCCCGTATATTCTAGTGTAGTGTTACAGGATAGGAGCCGAACGGAATGGAACATCGGGGATGGGATCATGTGAACCTCACGAGAACCCCGTGGGAATCTGCGCAGCTCGGCTTCGACCTATAAATTAAACGAAAAATTCTTGGGACTCGCAGGTTCATTCTCGTCCTCGTTCCTCTCTGTTCCCCCCCTCTTTCTCGACCATGTTCGCCCAGATTCTGTGCGGCATCTCCTCTCCTACTGGCCCCAGCTTGCTGTTGACCCATTTCTAGTGCCATTGCTCTTGCTTTGCCATTCGTTTCCGCACTTACCCTTGTGGCCCCCACGGGTGCTACGACCGGCGGATCTGTCACGTTGACCTGGCAGGCGACCTCCACAGACCCTGCGTACTTCACTTTCCAGCTGGTCAACCCTGTCTTCCACGACACGTTTGCCATCGCAAACAACGTTCAGACTTCTCTCGGCACACTTACGCTCCAGCTTCCTCAAGTCCCTGTTGAGTAAGTTTGCCTCTTGCAATTTTTTCCGTGCATAATTTTGACGTCTTTGCGTAGCACCAACTACCAGCTCGAGGCCATTAACCCAAGGTACTCCTTTCTATTTTTCCCCCCTCAGCACCCCACAGGGTTACCCTAACAACCGTCCCTCCTGTTTTGTCGTACCATAGCAACGTGAACGACGTGTACGCTACCAGCTCGACGTTCAGTATCGGAGCTGCGACCTCTTCCTCGAACACGGCAACTGGCACGACTACCTCTGGTACTGCGACTTCGACTTCTCCCACAACGTGAGTTATTTTTAATCGCCGAATTCCACCACTGATGCCTTACGTCTAGCGCTTCTGGCACCGTCGCATCTGTTAGCACGGCCACTACAGCTGCTTCCACCGGAGCTACCACGACCGCATCCTCCACGACATCGCCTACCAGCTTCAACGGCGTTCCCTACAAGTTCGACTTCGCTGCAGCTCCCGTTGCCGTTGTTGTTCTTTCTGCCGTTGCTGGTGCTGCCATGCTTTTCTAAACAAAACTCCCTGCATCTTTCCATCTTCATTCTCACCATGGATCGATATTCTGTCCTTTCTCGATAGATTGAGATTTCAAACTTGGTGATGGTAGAACATGAGCAGTGCTACTCTACTTTTACATAAACAATGACTTTTGTTCTGTCATCGTCATCCTGCTCGATTTATTCACGCGCTATAGGACGTTGTCAACCTCCATGACGAACTTTTTGGACTGCATCGCATTCGTCGTTTCTCCATACTCGTAGCCATTCTTTTCTTATCGTGTTTAATGGGGACCTGGTGTTATGTGACGTTGTAGTTGTCCTCGATCCATGACCATGTGGGTTGGTAGTGGTCCTTGTGTACCCATTGTTGTCTTGCTTTTTGTTGGTGTCTCCGAGTCGACGTCTTGTACATGTCTCGGTAACGCGTGGTAGCGTTCGTTTCCTTGCCCGTCGGTTCATTGCGTTTGATTTAGGCCGTGTCTTAAGTCGAATTTGACCGAAGAAGTTAGCTAGGTTATGTTGTACAAATGATTGTGTGCACGTTCGGCATGTTCGGTGACCTCGTATAGGTCTGTATCATCCGCAGGTTGACGGGATTCACGGGGCGGGTATTACTCTCATGTTATGAGATGCATATGGCCGAATGTTGATAATCCCCGCTTCATTCCCGCCATCATTTACGGTATGAGCCGTCAGTGATTTCGGCGATGCCCTCACAAATAAAGTGGTGGTCGAAAGCAAGGACTCATGTTCGGCGTTCGATATGATGAAAAGAGCCTGTGGATGGACAGTACGTAGAAGTGACTCAAGCAAGATTCGTAGGGTTTATGTAAAATTTTGTAACCCAGTGAAAATGCAATTGTACATGCAGGTCGATCGAGGAACAAGCGAATATGCCGCAGCTACGGAGATGTGGTAGAATCTCTCATGGATTCCATCCCACCCATACACACGCCGCGGCTCCACACAACCCACGGAGAGCACCCAAACATGTCGCGAGTGGGTGGTGGGCAACATGACAATTGATTACTTCAGTTTCTTCTTTCTGTACGACGGCCAGGAATCAACAAAGAGAGACAGCAAGGACAAGAGAAGGAACACGGACGGACGAAGCTGGGACGAATGTCCACACCCTCGCTTTCTACAGTTCGTCGCACGAGGAGGAAGTCTCGCATAGCATTTTCTACAGATTTGCTTGTCGCAGTTGTATTTGGAAGCGAGGACCTTAAGAGAGGGTTCGATAATGCCGCCGCGGAGGCTGTTCGTATTCGAGTCTGTTAGCAAAGGAGGAAGAGACGACGCAGAATGAGAAGCGCACCGAAGGACGAGGTGAAGCGTGGATTCTTTCTGGATATTGTAATCGCTTAACGTACGTCCATCCTCAAGCTGTTTGCCGGCAAAGATAAGACGTTGCTGGTCCGGAGGGATACTAGGGACAAATGAGGTCAATTGTTAGTTCTCTGGGAAATCGCGCGGGAACCTCTCCCGCTGAGGCAGAGACGTAGTGGTCCTCGTGCACGCCAGGTCTGCCGACATTATATACTCACCCTTCCTTATCCTGAATTTTTGCCTTGACATTGTCGATGGTGTCAGAAGACTCCACCTCGAGGGTGATAGTCTTCCCCGTGAGGGTCTTCACGAAGATCTGCATCTTCTTGGTCGGTCGGTGTCGTAGCTCAGGCTCTGTTGGTAATGAGATGGGACGTACTGTGTGAGGGCGTGGGAAGATACCGTGTGGTGCTGTATAGTTTTGGTCACGTGGCTGATTATGTGACCGGTTTAGGGTGGGTCTGCGTACATAAAAGACAGCAAATGCGATGGCTGGAATGTGGTCAACCAAGGACTGAGGTAAGTCGGTGCTCTTGTTTCGCCTTGCTGTCCTCCTCCTTCCAAGATGAAAACCTACTCAGCTCACTTCGATAGCCTGTACGCAGGCCATGAGAAGAATTTTTTATCCTGATCGAACTATCACAACTTGCAGTGAATGGAACTTAACAAACATCCTACTTTGTGCAGGTCGTGGCGACAGCCCTGATACGCGCAAGCGTATACCCTTTCCTCGTGTTAGGGTAGAGCTAGGCCGTGACAGGAGGGTTGAGTGGCTGAGATTCCTGTTTCGGGCCGCCTGCGTGGGGTCGCGCTCGTTTCCAGGGCCTTGCGGCGTCAAGCGAAATAGAAAACTCGTGGTGAGCTCCTGGCATTGTTTTTGTGATACACGGTATAGGTGAGTGCGCCGTCCTGTCCTCCAACCTTTGTATGATGCAAAAAATGCATTCGTGACGTGCATGCACCGTGGACGCAGCCCTTCATGGGCCCATTCAAGTCTCTGATCTACATACCATTTATTCGTTCCATCCATCCATTCCTACCACTTACGTGTTTGATCGGTCTATCTCCCTCATCTCGTACGCTAACGCTCGTCGTTCATTTCTAGGCACGTGAAAATTCGGTCGTAAGTGTGCTCGTACTACGTATGCGAATGAAACGGGGATCATTTTGTTCGTGTATTAGTGGTTACCCTTTCGTGTAAGTCATGAATAGAATGAGCGGTTGAGAGTTTCTCTTCCACGGATGCCCTTTTTATGTGCGTTCTACTGTCGACGTCCAGGGCCTTTGTTTTCGAGTTATTTGACGTTTCGTCGGCACTTGTCACAGGCCGCTGCAACTAGCCTGCATAGGGCTGTACGTTTGCATACTTAGTTGTACGTCTCCTATGGTATTGCTTCAAGGTGCGGTTCTCAGGACCTGGTGGAAGCACGGATGTAAAAAATTTCGCTGTGAAGCGGGATGAATACCTATAAAGGAGACAGTTCCATTTCGAGGAGAGATTAGCCGAACCCTGTGCGCCCAATCAGCGGTTTGCCCTGAGACTAACCACTTTCAATCATTTTTGTTGCAAACGTCAACCGAAATTGAATTTACACTTCTCTTCCGAAATACACCAGTAAGTTATTACTTAAACTGGGAGCACGTTGTCGCCGCCCCCAGCGTCGTCGTGCTGGCCTTCTTGTCAACCACCAAAACTTGTTGCGCCCAGCGCCGACTTGTCGAAGGCTAGCTTTCTTCTTCAGCCTCTCCACTACCGACCGCTGATCGACCGACAAATGTCTGACTTCCATCTCGTTGATCCTCAAGGTTGGGAGTATGACCTCCAGTCTGTGCGCTCTTTCTCCTACTGCGCTTACCGCATGATTGATCTCTCTTCCCCGCGTGCACAGGTACATTCGGCCTACATGGGTTACTTCCAACTGCACAGCGTCCCATGGTACGTTTCTCACAAATTCCATCTCCTCCCTTTTCTGCCATGCAATAGCTCACGATGGGCCCCGCTACCCTCTGCGTGGGTCAACACAGGTACGATCGATCGTGGGGTCACTTATTCGAAACATTCGAGCAGTTCCTCACGTTCTCCTGGCCCGTGATCACGGTGACCGATGCGCGTACCGGGCGTGCGCACATCGTAACCCGTCTAACATCCATCGGAGCATTCCTTAAGATGATACGAACCAGGTAACGAACAATCATCCTTCTTCATTTGCGATCCTACCGTCCCTAACGTCCGCCGTCCCATGCGTCCCACGCGTTCATGTACGTAGGTTCGGTGAGACGCTCCCCCAAATCGACAATATGCTCAAGGTCACGCCTTCCGAAACCGTGCAACGTCACTTACGAAACGTAAACGACTGGACCACCTACAAGAAATTACATGCAACACTTCCCGCCGTCGCACTTTCCGCCTTTCGGGCACGCGTGCGTAGTGGAGACCCGCAGGCCATACGTTCGCTATGGGCAAGTCGGGATAAAACCTTCCTTGCTGTTGGGTTTATGTGGTCGGAACGGAATAGCCAGTCGTGTTTAGAGTGGGGATACGCCACTGTGCGGTGCGGACACCTTGATGGGTAAATGAGACGCTGTCGACCTCAGCGCCTAGATATCATTGTTGTGCTGGTGCTTACTTCAGACATTAGATTAGGTGCTTGGCCACCTGTGCCAGGGACAAATTACCGGTAGGTCGGAGCAGCCTCTGTGCATGCCTTCGCAAGTCGGACGCTCACGTGGAAGCCGACAGAAAAGGTCACTACGTCATCGCCGAGTACGCGGACAAAGTTGTTAACAGGCTCAACCCAAACTACCCATGGATGGTGCGCCAACCCTTTCTCTTATCTCAACTACCCAGCCAAAACTAACTAACTCGAACCCCCCACCTACAGTATGCAGTGAGTCTGTTGGCAGAAGTATCAGCGAGATTACAGCGGGTTGATGCCTGATCCTGCACTTCCTACAATCACTGCAGTTTGGCGAGAGCCAAGTAATCCCCAAAGCGAAACTACCTCGGATCATCCAGTCCGTAATCAGGTGTGTCTACATGACAGGGACAGCTGCATTCCCATCACATTGCTAACTCTCCACAGTAGCCTCGTTAGCCCGGATACGGAAACCTCGGCCAACAATCTCATTCTGGTCGGACATGGTGTGCAGGTTGACATCCAACGTCTCGAAGAGATGAAAATCAGTACGTCATCGTACAGATCTCGCCTTTGCGGTCTCCGAATTGAGACAATGACCCGTCCACCTCAGAGCTACCGCATAACACACTCGTGATCGATACTGCAACCCTTCAACGCACGTTATCCGGCAGCACACAAATGCCGTCCAAACACCATTCTCCACGGCCTAACATTGCTATGCTTCTCCATTCCCTCGGAATACAGCCCCCCTGCGTGCTAAATAACGCGGGGAACGATGCGTTTATGGCGTTGTATGCATTCCAGCGTATGGTGGATCCCGACAGCCTGGCAAAGGATATGGTGTCCACGACGCGACAAGGCACGGCACACCAGGGGCTTGTGCCCTCGCCCCAGACATCGGGGCTGCACGTGCCTATGTCTAATGTCTGTAGTCTTCAGGTGCACCCTTCGATGCTTGCCACGCGGTCGTCACATGTCGGTGTTCCAAACGGTTTGCATGGCATGGTGGGTGAGGTAGAGAAACTGTCCCTAACGAGTCCTATATCACCTCTGTTGCTCCCTGTTGCGGATGGGAATGGGCACGGGCAAGTCGGCAGAGATGGAAGCCTGCGTGGCGGAAGAGGTAGCGCGCGGGATAGCTGTGCTTCGCCATTGGGTATGTCTGCTGCCGACGACTTCAACAGAGAGGGATCTCGGAGAGGAAAAGGAAAGCGTGCGCAGTAAGGGGCTATAACGCATATTCGCCAGTTCCGTCACAAGAACTAGAGCCAGGAGCGGTTACTATTGGAATAGGGAGTCAAGTAATTTACCTCGAACTGTATAATCGGATTTAGTATCATATTTACATTTAACCTTGCTTTCGGTTCGCTGGAATATACGGTCGATGTTAGATCCTTGGGACCAGGTGGATCGGGACATTTCCTGACCACAAACTTCAGATCCCCAATTATCCAGTGACTTCTCCTACACTTCAGGTACCAACCACCATGTGGCCGAGGGCAGTCATCGATTTGACAGCGACTATTTTGGGCCCTACAACAAACTTCTTCATACACTCTTTCCCCCTGCCAGCGATTTCGCAGTCGGGCCCGTGTTCTTCCAGGATTCCCTACAGACTCCTGTCACCGCCGTGTTCGAAATGTTTCTGGTGGACAAACCACTTTAATCCTGGAGTTGAGGGTTCCAAGCGACCGTGATCTTCCGTCAACACGTCAGGTGGTGGACGAGGAGATCAGAAATCGCATGCACGATATGGCTGGTAAGTGATTGTATTCAAATGCTGTCCGCCATCTAAACATGTATTTTCAGTCGCCTGCCCCTTGGAGACACTTCACGTCATCAGTGCGTTGGGAACGAAGTTATGCTTTTGCAGCCTAGACACGGTGTAGCTCTGCAGAGATTGTACCCGCTGCCATCTCACACCACCCTACTGAGATGAACGACCCTGCACCGGCTGATCGTTGGGATTGTGACATCTTGGAGCCTGCTGGTGAGGAGTGATCGCGTCTCATTGCAAATCAGATCATGGAAGAGTGTGCGGCTCTCAACATGTAATGGTTGATTCAGCTGGGCATGTGTATGAAAGGGTATGTAATGATGCAAATTAGATCAATGTGTGGGGATGGATGTGTCCTTTCCTTCTAACTGCTCAACGCACCGCGTTTGTTCTTTGCACACCCTCTTATATCACTCTCGTACAAATGGCATCCTCCTGCCCGCCCTCATCTCCTGTCTCCTCTCCTCACCCAACACACTGCTAAATCGAAACTCTCAAGAGGAAAACTCGAAATTAGATGGGTGCCAGTGCTGGGGATGCGAACGGGGACGTCACCCTTGAGGTCTCTGGGTACCAAGTGTTGAAGAGGCGGGAGGGGAAATATAGGGCAGGAGCATCGAGCTGAGTCCACCCCTTCAGTCATTTTTGAGCTCTTCACAGCACTGACTGTATCACTCCCACGACCAACGCCAAAGTGCGTCTCTCTTTCTCTACTTACCCTTCTAATGAACTCCTCCGACTTCCACCTACACAAATATTTGGGGGTCCTCTCAAAAATTCCATGTCAAATGCTTCGACATCTCGCACGCAGAAGGAACCAAGGCGGATCCTCCGATCGTATACCCCTCGTTCCGTTCCGTACCAACGACTCCGACCAACTGCTCGCTTCCACACAAACGACCCAAGACTACTGTGATGTTGTCGATCTGAATCTAGGATGTCCTCGGGAGATTGCGAGGTCTGACCACCATGGATCGTTTTTGCAGGGTGAGTGGGACTTGACCCATAAGTTATGTGTGTTCTCATCGCCTTTCCCTTACAACGTTTTTGGTGATAGCAAAGTGTTCTATATCCTTTTGAATACACGCACCACAATTAACACGCCCCGTACCCACCTCAAAGTTCCCGTGACAGTCAAATTCCGAGTTTTTCCCTCAACCGAAAAACTGTCGCCTACGCACGGATGCTTGAAAACGCGGGCGCCCAAATCCTTGCATGTCACGGCCGCATCCGTGAACAGCGTGGTCATGACTCCGGTCTCGCAGATTGGTGCAAAATTCGCGCCGTCAAAGAGGCGGTATCAGTTCCCGTATTTGCGGATGGAAACATCTCGTATTGGGAGGACGTTCACACCTTGCTGCGTCCGGTACTACCACTAGCGCCCTGACAAAAGGGTCATGTAGAGAGTGGATCTACGCACTCCATGCGGAGTTGGCGTTGGAATATTTGGGTATTGTCAGGTGTCTCGAGATGAAGACGGCGTTGAGCACTGTCAAGGGCCACCTGTTCAAATTAATGCGACCCGCTTTGAGCCGAGAAAGACACTTACGAGAGGCTGAGTAGAATTGGTGGACCAGATGCTATAGATCAATATATCGAAGTCATAGAGGAGATGAGGGACCGGTGGTCGTTTGGAATGATTTTCTCTACTAACCGCATCCCTTCCCGTCTTGCGTGGTCTCGGATAGTGCGATGAAGTGGAAGCAACAGGAAAGACTGACGAGCTTGTAACGATTGAACCTACGATAGGGCTCAGAGTACTTCTCCACTGGCTCGCGCAACCCTACTTCCGCCCATTGACTCACCTGCGTCAGGTAGATCCCGAAGGTAAGCTCGTTAGCTGCCTCCTCTTCATACTGCACCGATGAGTGAGTTAATGAGCACAGCACTACAACCACAACAGCAACCACTATCGATGCCGCTGCCGCCCCAATTCACTAACGCTCTCGTCAAGAACGGGGATGATCTAGATCGATCAAAACATGTGCATCTGCGAGACCCTGTTACTCTTCTTATGAGAGAGGACTGGGAATCAGTGTCGTGTACCAGGCGACGCGAAAGAGTATTTTGCAATGGGACATGGTTTATCTACCATATTCAACATTCAGTCATTTGCATTAGGCTCCACTCGTGCTGATATAGTGCGGATCGCGTTGCGTGAGGGCGAGACCGACCACGTACCAAGCGTGATAGAATATCAGCGCGACACAGCCATATACAGTAGCGCAAGAACGACGCTCACTCTCGCACTCCCATACTATAGCATCAATCACTAGGGAAGTAGCGTAGCACTTCCAGATAGAAACATTGATCACATATAACTTGGCGAATAACCTACAAACCCCCACCGCTGAAGATGTACTCTATGGCAGCTTGGACATTACCACCTGTCGCCAACAGCGCTCTCACGTTTTGTGAGGCATTGGTGAATCCCATCTCCTGAAGTTGCTGTGATGATGCATTGTCAGTGGACATGAGAAGAGGGAAAGAGGGGAGACGAAGGGAGGTGTGGAACAAACCTGGAGCTGGACTTGGAACCTCTCCTCAGGCGGCCGTGTATCTGCTGGAGTCGGTGGTATGCCTGCGCCTGCGCCAAAAGAACCACCGCCCGTTCCTCCCGCCAGAATCTGTTGCATAAGTGCGGCGTTGAGGATCGGGTTGGCACCAATGCCAGGACTTGGTGACTGTGGCATTCCGCCGAAAAGACTGAACGGGGGTGGCTGACGTTGTTGCTGTTGTTGCTGGCCGGTAGAAGGTGTGGACGCAGGTGTTGCCCCTGTTGAAGGGGTACCAGGTGCAGGGAAGGAGGATTGAGCGCCGCTCCCACTACCGCCAAAAGCTCCGAACGGCACACCGCCGAGTCCCGTGCCGTGGAGGGCCGCCGACATCTGCAGCATCGATCTTAACATCTCTGGATTTGCCCTGGATCGATAACGTTAGTCACACACGTCCTACCGACCAGCTAGACGTATGGGAACTAATGGAATGTCACACACAACATCTGCCTGAATCGTTCACTTTGAAATATCTCTCTGACTTGGGGTCCCATTGCGGCAAGTTGTGGGTTAGACGCGATGACTTGGTCGAGGACGGCGGGATTGGACATGACACTGGACATTTGTTGGAAGAATTCGGGGGAGCCCATCATGCTTTGCATCTTTTTGTGTTTTCGAAATGGATGCAACGTACATGTGTCGAACGAGAATATGAATGACGAGATATGGCGCATCGACATTTAGCGATATGGACGTAGGGGTATGCGGCAAAGGTACCACGCACCATGTTGGGATCGTTGGGATTAAGGCCCATATCTGCAAAGGGGTTGAAACCCGCCAGCGCACCAAATCCGAGATGGCTGTTTAATTGGGTGAGTGGGTCATGCGGGTTTTGGCCAGCTTGCATCGTTGGGAGGGCTGGCGGTGCAGTAGAGGGTTGGTTGGTTGGGCCACTGGATCGGGCTGCACCTTTGACCATGTGGATGGTGTGCGATGACTGGATTTTGTATACTGAGAGAAGATCCTCGTCCTGGGGGTGTCGCAAATGATTAATGAGCCCCGGGAGTCAGGCGAAGGAAATGGCAACGCAAACCTTCAATACTCTACCTATCGTCCATTTGGACCATTGAAAAATGCGATGAGCGAAGACAACGGGGGGCCGAGGAGCAAGAGGACAAATACCTGAATAGATCAGTCTTTGTCTGTCAGCTTCGACATCTGACTTGGCGGCGATGGCTTGTTTGAGGTCGCGCACGGTCTTGTCCGTGGCGATAGAAATCTGGAGCTTGAGCTCGTTGGGGCCTGCCGGAAGATAAGCGACTTACTACCGAGACGAATGTTTATGTGGTACTTACCTTTGACGTTGATCTGAATCTCGGACGAGGCTTGAGTTGAGTCGGCCATGGTTGTTGTCAGTTGTGTGAGGGGAGGTGGGGGCCGGCGACGTCAGCGTCTGTGGCAAGTATATATCGGATTAAAATGCAAGTACACACTGCATAGTACCGAGATCTTATCTGCGTCGACATCGAACATGGCCGACACACTCACAGACCACTGCTTCGCTACCGTCCAGCACGCCGGTACGCCTACTGGTCGGCGCATCGACATCGACGTCGGCGGCGCATCCGTTCCTACTTACCTCGCTGAACCCTCAGACTCTGGTCCCGACGGCTCGCCGCGCAAGATTATCCTTTACTTCTCAGACGTATTCGGACCTTTCTATCTCAACAGCCAACTCCTCCAGGATTACTTTGCAACGCAGGGTGAGTTATCCTTCTCTCCCTCCGTCGCAGCGAGGGGAACAAGGTGCTGCCGCGCGCTACCAATGCGTTTCCGCCTGCGCGGGTGATCCTAACCGTGTCCACTGCTCCCAACAGGTTTCACTGTCCTCGGCATCGACTACTTCTTCGGTGACTCCTACGCTCTCCATGTTAACGACCCTAATTTCGATCGTCCGACATGGAGAGAGAAATCAGTCAACCAAGCTAAGACATTCATACCTGGTTGGGTGGATGCTATCAAGCAGAGGTATGGTGCGTCAACATAACTTCTTCTGCCCTTGCCTCACATGCCAACCAACCGGATCTGTTGCTGATAACTTCCCCTTCTGCTCGACAGGAACTGAGGGTGTCAAATATTTTGCCGCGGGTGCGTCTCATATCAAACAATAGTTCCAGTACGATTACTCTCTGTCGATTACCTGACGTACTTTACAGGCTACTGTTTTGGTGCGCCATATGTCTTTGATCAGGGTGAAACCGGTCTACTCGCGGCGGGTACATACACCTCAACGCTTACCGATAGACGTTTGACTCTGACAACCTATGCACTGTAGCTGCCGTTGCACATCCCACGGCGTTAACAGTTGACTCTGTGTCGAAAAGCAGCAGTAAGAAATACCGTACCTCTGAACCTACCATATCTCACTTCACCCACACCACTCTCGCTCTTTCCTGGCCCATCAGCACCAGTCCTATTCTCTTGCGCAGGTACATACATTCCTTCCCCTCCAATGGGACATGGACCATACTCACTGCACCCAGACATTGACAATGCATTCAAACCTGACTTGCGCCGCTCAGTCGAGGATGTGTTGTCCGCGAAGAAAGTGACGTACTATTTCCAGATTTTCAGCGGTGTCTCGCACGGGTTCGCCACTCGTGCGGATCCGAGTGTGGAAACTCAGCGTGGGTGTCTCTTTTCTTTTTGTGATTTGCTCTCTTTTGTTCTTTGTACTTAGTTCTCAATTCTGATTCTCTCCTTTTGTATGGATCCAACAACCACACTCACATTTCTCCTTAGGTTGGGCAAAAGAGGAATGCGCCAGGAGTGTTGTACAGTGGTTCAAACGGTTCTCAGTGTAATTGCACGTGTAGGCAAGACTTCCCTCCTACTTTTCATAGATGTCACCCTGTTGCATTCTTATTTCTTGACGTTCGCTACGGATCGGAATGTATGATATGGTTACGTCCCTTTCCGTCCAAATCTCGACGTAGGGTCCACGGCGTTCAATGTGGAGATATACATAAATGTAGCAAACGTATACGGGGCTGATACCAAGTTGATGTTCGTGGTTCATCAAGTTCAGGTCGAGACAAATCGACCGTCAGGGGGACGACATATGTTCTTGGCTTTCGGTACGCATCACCCCACTTGTCCGTAAATTTGTAGTGGAGGTATCACCGTTTATCGAGTGAAGTGGAGTGGGTATGAAATGAAACGCGGGGCGGGTGGCGGAAGGTGAACTGGGGGGATGCATCAACCGATCTCCGTACCATCCATCTTAATGCTGATCTTAATGGGAAAAGGTGATATACCCGTCGCATTGGTGATTAGGGGTACAGCCGTACGTCCGCGTTCGGATGATGTATAGGTGAGTATGGTGTGCAATGTTTTAGAAAGTGTGGACGCGAGCGTTGTATCGAAATCTTATTGGTGCGGAGAGTGGAGTGCGTCGGTGAATCGAAACACAAGCAGATACAGAGAGTAAGGCGTACCTTTATCTGATTTAGGCTGTCTCATTTCTCCGTTGACAATCCTAGACATGAAGGATAAGGACGACGTGAGGTACTCGATAATGAGATGGATGGATTGATGAAGGGAGTGAGAGGATCAGACTTGCCATTGTTCCCATGGAACGTCCTCTTCGCCCATATATACTTGGAACCAGGACTTTTTTGGCCGTTTTTCGGAAAATGTAACCAGAATCTGGTCGTTCGTATGGTTGACGGTGCGGGCGCATATAGAAGTAGATCGGCATCGTGAATGGCCACGGAGGGAAAGGAAAGAGGAAAGGAGCTCAGGGAGAGATGACATACCTGACCACGCTTATTGGTACTCGTACCGTTCTCTATGGCTTTCCAGAAGACATCTACTTTGTCGTTGATAAGCTGTTCCATCTCGGAGTCTGCTACGCCAGGCTGTGTGCTCGCAGATCAGTCGCTGCTTTATCTCATTCTATACTCGGGGAATGGGGAACAGAGTCCACGGAACCGCGATGAAACAAGCTTAAGAGAGCAGAATGGGGACGATATGACAACAGGGAGGAAGAGAGAATGGAAAGAAGGACGACTACGTACCACAGTGACGTCTAACACCTCATATGTTTTTGGTTTCACCGTGCCAAATAATCTATGAAACAAGATCGCATGAAGGATGGCGCGGAGAACTTCTTTGGCGCTGCGCCTGTCGAGGACCTGTGTGTTGCAGAGGGTCTGGGTGAGGCCTGTGTGACTTGCAGAGAACGGGCCCGCGCACTTACGATGTCGATCGTTATGGTGGGGGTGCTCATGGCCAGACTGCTGAGAACAGGCGATGTTGTTAGTTATGACCAGATATGCGCTGGTGACAATCTGAGTGCCCTTCCTACTCTCGCACGAAATTATGTACAGTGCGATGTGGTGAATCCGATACACCTCCCGCAAGCACCCTCACTGCCCGACGAACCTATTTCACCCGAGGATAATAACAGTGCTGCATACCCAAGCCGGATCAGTACCCACGTATCCACAACGCAATCCCAAAAGATTCTGTTACTCGCTCAGAAATGAAAGCAGGCTTGGAAGCCCACTGTATGTGTTTCTCTGTTCGCAGACGCACCGATTCAACAACACCCGACATGGACGGTGCGCCAGCTCACTCACCCTTTCAGGGACCCCAGACCATATGGAAAGACGTTCCTAAGCAAACGTTCTTAAAACACCCTTCGCCTTCAGAGCGCAATCTGCGCCTAACCTAATCACCTCTCAACACGCTGTCTGTGGCACCTTCCTCTCTGCAAGGAAGACCTAGGTAGAGTCGACCATGTTAACATACTCATGTTCTTCCAAAGAAAGCTCTCCCGCATGCCTGGACGCTGTCTTACCACCCCTCAAATAACTTATACTCCTGGTGCAATGACAGCCAACGCTGACATTGTCATCCCCCTTGCACTTGTGCCCGGCTAACGGGGACGGTAGTACCTATGCTATGGGGCAAGACATTTATCGGTACACTGGTCACGCTTTAACGGTCATTCGACCCACTGCCGCATGCGCGAGGTGGAGTAAAAAGCTTTCAGCTCCCGACTTACTCCAGCAGCTGACGTTCCTTGTATAACCGAAATGCACAGTGCAGCCATAGGGAACATAATGGCTTGCGTGTAACGATGAATTAACTCGAGTAAGTGTGGGTAGAGAAAGGTTGACTCTGATAGGGGTGCTTGTCCCAGCCTGATGATCCACCCGATCTCGTCTAGTAACACTAGCCTACAGTATTCGCGAGCGCAATATTTTCCTCCCGAAGAAACACAAACCCACAGATGCACAGTCGGCTTATTGATCATACGTCTGAGGTACACATTGAAATGGACTGAACATGACGGCGGAATAGAATGAAGGTATGGTATGTATTTGTATCGGATGACAAAAGTTCTCGTTCTGCTTCGGCTTCAGCGTAGCGAACGATAGTTAGGGGGAACGGTTGTATTCCGTAGAACCTTTGGTTTGCCTGGGGGAGACTGGAAAATGGCCTTCCCAAGTGTTGGGCATGGAATTTGCACTCGAAGAAATTTACGGCAACAAGGGTTGGTGGTTGTATCACGAATCATGTACATGATCGCTCTCTCCGTACTGCGGCTAGAGAGGTGATGGAAGACGTGACCATCTGGGGGTTTTGCGTCGACGTGCGCCATAGTATGATGCACGGCGACCGCTCAGAGTAAAACCCCGACGAACTGCACACCGAGTTTCTAAGGGCCAGGCCCAGCCTGGCGGAAGGGGGCTCGGCTTGGCCTAGCCGGGCCAAGAAAAACACCACAAATGATACAATTTACGCAAGATTAAGACAATGCCAACTTCCACCTCAAACCCGACTCGGTTCTACTGCATCTTCTCAGCATCCACAACAGAAGCATCCACTCCTTGTGATACATGCAAAGAAGCAAAATAATGTTGCCGCTTTTCGAGGTCTGTGGGGGAATGTGGTCAGACAGAATAATCCGCAAAGAACTAGGAGGCCATAGGGGGAAGCCCGGTTTGCATGAACAACAACTTACCGTGTGCCCACATGGCAGCGCCTATCCTATTAGATACCGTAAATATGAGCCCGACGATCGGTAACCCTTCCAGAAGGGCGGCAGTAAATCCAAACACTGGATACGGTGTGTCGACAATCGCCAACGCGTTGGTAATAGTAAGTGCCAAGAACGAGCACCTCAACGGTGAAAAACACGTACGCCTGTAATCCCATTTTCGTTCTTCGGTGAATACTGCGACCTCGTGGGGTGTCATCTTCTTGGCTTTGAAATACTGCAAAGTGTGAATATTTAGCCAAGAAGTATGAGAGACCCATACTGGCTGGTGAAGATACCGGGCTGTTTCCATGCTTTTGAGTGCCGCGACAGCAATGGTGCCCATGAATGGGTACAAAGACAATGAAATGATAATCACTGGAAACCATAGGCAAATCAGCACCATCAGGGATCTGCTCCCACTCTCATCATCGAGCCCCGTCAATTATCAAACGACAACCACCTCCATGCACCACGGGTCATATGCACGTACCTTTCTTTACGACCACACCGATGATCCAAAGTCCAAACTTGTTGATCACGCGCAACGTCAAATCCTCCTCGATTACAGGAGGTACTTCCCATTCTTCAACATATGGCTGCCAAAAATCCGGGCCTTTGCCCCGGGAAGTAACAGTTTGATCCCATACTCGTCTTCTTGCAACACGGATATTGCGCGAAAGGAAGAAGGTGAGTATGGCTGTGACTTGCGTGCCAATTAAAATCGCCGTCACATCTGGGAAATCGAGACAGGGAGTGAGCATAGCATATACCAATATTGACAGTCATGTCAGCATGACGGAATAGATTGTCAAGGATGGAGACCAAGGAAGAGGATGAAGACACACAGGCGGTCATATTCAAGGGCAGCTTTATGCCCATGAATGTTTCTTCCGAAAGATCGGTAGCAGTTTTGGAGAGACGGGCCATGGATTTTGGATAGAATATCGATGAGGGGTGGTTCAGGAGTACACGAACGAAGCGCTTTTGCACGTCATACGTGAAGCAGGTCTACGTATCCAAACGATATATTGAGTATATATTCTTCGGGGTGGTAGGTATACACCTGGAGAATGACAGAATGAAGACGCACCCATATAAAACCGACAATTGCACCACGCCGTACGCCATGTTTGCATTTATCCCACGCAGGCTTGTAGAGAGACTTGTCGGTGAATAGTCTATAGACGCCCACGATGACATAGGAAGGAGGGAAATTGAGTCGGAGCGTCGCATGTTGGAGGTTGTCTGGGACATCCGTGTCGGGTGGTGGAGGGATGGGTCGTGGACGTGAGATGGTGGGGGACATTATATAGTACGAGCTGGGGCGCACTGCGGTCGTCGTCAATGTTCAAGCACCCACGTTCACGTTTACTGTAATATTGATATTGATGCCATTGACGAGTGCTTGGTAAGTACACAGCCACCATGATGGCATGCTAGTAGGTTGCGAGTAGTCCCCATCCTAATCGAGTCCACTATTCGTATCAATGCTTATTGTGTACGTCTCGCAACGTACTGCCAACTTTGTTATCTTGCAATGAGAAGAAAACATGGAAATGTTCGAGGGAAGAGGGGGGGGGTTCTTTGTCGCCAGACGTAGGTCTGACCTACAACTGCGTGTATAACTGGGAGTGCCAGTGAGAGTTGAGACCAGCTCATTTCACAGCTGTGGGATTAGCCTAAGTTCAAGTCTGTGCGAAGTGGGTTTACTGAGTGGACGGATCTCCGGCACACTGTTCCCCATTCCTTTTTTGCGTGTCGGTGATGGTCGCGGCCAACGTCCTCGTTTCCCTCTCCCGGTGGTGGTAAGTTATACACGGAGCCACCTGTCCTGTCCTCATACCCAACTTTCAGTCAAACCACCGTACATGAACTCTTCTGCATCCTGCCATTACCAACGCCACCACCGCGCCCACGAACAAACTTGAAAACGATGTCTATGGCAGATTCTGCACCGGAGAAACCATTCCCTCGCAAATTATCAGGTTACGATTTTTATCGGGACGTTCTCGGCAGTCCGAAATACGTCGTCGCACCGATGGTCGATCAGAGTGAACTGGTACTTCCTCGTCTATCCTGGTATTCATTCGCCTCAACAAGTCATTCACAGGCGTGGAGAATTCTGTCTCGTCGATATGGTGCTCAGGTGAGTACGTCTGTTGGGTCATCAGGTGCTCCCCACTCATGACTGTCGACTTCGTCGTTAGCTCGTCTACACTCCTATGATCAACGCCAAAGTGCGTCTTCTGTACTCCACCTATTCTTCCAGCGGACTCTCCATCTTCATAGATATTCGCTTTGAACCCCTCTCAAAAACACCGCGACAAATTTTTCGACATCTCGCACGCAGAAGAAGGTGGTCCCTCTGATCGTCCACTTATCGTCCAGTTTTGTGCCAACGACCCCGACCAACTGCTCGCATCCGCACAAGCGATCCAAGATCACTGTGATGCTGTCGATCTGAATCTAGGATGTCCACAGGAGATCGCGAGGTCTGGCCACTATGGCTCATTTTTGCAGGATGAGTGGGACTTGATCCATAAGTTAGGTGTGTTCTCTTCGCCTTGCCCTTATAACGTTTTTGGTGATAGCAAAGTGTTATCTACCT
The DNA here is from genome assembly GCA_024663395.1 of Pisolithus tinctorius. NCBI lineage: Eukaryota > Fungi > Basidiomycota > Agaricomycetes > Boletales > Pisolithaceae > Pisolithus > Pisolithus tinctorius. Next base: position 65,119 of record JANFAH010000117.1, read on the forward strand.
CACTGTATCCTTATGAATACGCACACCACAGTCAACACACTCCACACGCACCTCAAAGTTCCCGTGACAGCCAAATTCCGGGTTTTTCCTTCAACCGAAAAAACCGTCGCCTACGCACGGATGCTTGAAAATGCGGGCGCCCAAATCCTTACATGTCATGGTCGCATCCGTGAACAGCGTGGTCATAATACCGGTCTCGCAGATTGGTGCAAAATTCGCGCTGTGAAAGAGGCGGTGTCAGTTCCCGTATTCGCGAATGGAAACATCTCGTATTGGGAGGATGTTCAGAGGTGCTTGGAAGAAACAGGTGCGGATGCGGTGATGTCTGCTGAGGGCCAACTGTATAACCCTGCGTTATTCGCACCTGCTGCGTCCGGTACTGCTACTAGCACCCCGACGAAAGGGACGTGCGGAGAGGGGATCTACGCACCCCATGCGGAGTTGGCGCTGGAGTATTTGGACATTGTCAAGAGTCTCAAGACGAAGACGGCGTTGAGCGCTGTCAAGGGACACCTGTTCAAATTAATGCGACCCGCTTTGAGTCGAGAAAGAGACTTACGAGAGCGGCTGAGTAAAATTGGTGGACCAGATGCTATAGATCAGTATATCGAAGTCGTAGAGGAGATGAGGGAGCGGATGGAGGTGAGTTCTACCTCTGATGGTTGACCTACCAACGGTCTTTTGGGATGAATTTCTCTACTAACCGCTTGCCTTCACGTTTCGCGTGGTCTTGGATAGCGTGATGAAGTGGGGTCAACGGGAAAGACTGACGAACTGGTAACAATTGAACCTACAGTAGGGCTCAGAGCACTCCCCCACTGGCTCGCGCAACCCTACTTCCGCCCATTGCCTCACACGCATCAAGTAGATCCCAAAGGTAAGCTCGTTAGCCGCCCCCCCTTCATACTGCACCGATGAGTGAGTTAATGAACACAGCGGTACAACCACAACTGCAGCCACTATCGAAGCCGCTGCCGTGTCAACTCAATAACGCTCCCGTCAAGAATGGGGATGATCTGGATCGATCAATGCATCCGCGGGTCCCTGTTACTCTTCTTACGTGAGACGACTGGGAATCAGTGTGGTGTACCAGACGATACGGTCGAATATTTTGCGTTGGGACATGGTTTATCTACTATATTGGACAACATTCGTGCTGATATAGCGCGGATCGCGTTGCGTGAGGGCGAGTATGGTGGCGTAATAATAACCCTCTCGTATTCCAATACTAAGTGAAATGACACACTCAATTCACAGTCGCCGATCCAATCACAAGTGCTGAGCAGTTACCAGTAATTTACCTTGAGCTGTATAATTGGGTTCAGTATCATACCTCGCCTTCAGTCTGGTGGCAACTATTTCTGGTACCTCTCTTTACTAGAACCACCCATCTTAAGGTCCTGAACTGAATGTGGAACAGAAACGAGCAGAAGTTCTTGCAAAGAAAGACTGCGGTGTCAGCAGACTCGCTCAGCACTTGCCTCAGGCTCCTGAAGTCATCTCGGTTCTTCCAGAACTGCCGGTCCTGGAAAATCTTCTGCGGAATCTCTATGACTGCCACTACGCAAAATTTTTCGTAGCGTTAAGTACGCTCTCACCGCAATCCTTATCAATGAATCCATACAGACTGACGTCCACTTCTTCTTTTCATGGAATTATTACCCTGTCCACTATGATGGGTTCTGTCAACAGCCACACTCAAACAAACGTATTTACTCTCATCCCGACTCTTGTCTCCCCACACTCGATACTACGTGCGCGAAATGCGTAACCTCGTCTATGCACAACTATTGGAATCGTATCGGAGCGTGACGCTAGAGAGTTTCGGTGGCGCGTTTGGCGTGAGCGTTGACTACATCGACAGGTGGGTCGCTTTTTTTTTGGTAGGATGTACTGAAGGGAATGGTGTAGGGAACTCTCGCGGTTCATCACAAATGGGCGGTTGCATTGCACGATCGATAAAGTGCATGGGATCGTGGAGACGACCAGACCGTCGATCAAGACGGTACAGTATGAGCAAGTGGTCAAGCAGGGAGGTGTACTATTGAATTTCCTGCAGAGACTCAGTAAAGTACTGTACTGATCACCGGCTGGCATTAGTGTGGACTTCCCTTGCGCAATCGTAAACTGATCTGGCGTTGTCGGTTCACATCATTATCTGACCATCTTGGATGTCGAGGGGTATGCCATTATCCAATGGAATAGCGATCCGAGGCGACCAGCATGCCAAGTACTGGTTCGACGACGGGTCCGTCATCGCCACTATCCATCGGACACTCAGCAATCGTAACTCGGAAGAAGATACAGTTCTGTTCAAACTACATTCCAGCCTACCCGTTCGGCGCTCGGCATATTTTATGTTTTGGCTGCGTTCTCAAAGGCCCAGGTACAGACGAAGGGGAGCCAGTCCATCCTGATACCCTTACTGGCTCGCACATATCAAAGGCGAGAGGCCCACCTGGTCTTGGCGTACGGGTGAAAGAATTCGTGTCGTTGCTGGAACACCTATACCATGATACGTGAGCGTGTTTCCATGTCTATGTTGCAATAACCATGACTCGATATCAGGTGTTATATTGATGATTGAATTCTTCCCCCCTTCCACCTCATAGCCCTCTATCATCAAAGTCTCCATTCAGTCATGTCGCGTCGATCCTCCGCGTGTCCTCCCCATCACAGCTCGAATTTCCTAGCTTACACGCTCTCGTGCGAAGCTACTTGGAAGCGATTTTTCCAAGTGGTCCTTTGCCGTTCATGCATCCCGATCATCTTGAGGAGGCATTGGCACTTATGACGGCGTACGACATCAGATCGGTAAGTCGGTTTCCGTCCACTCAACCGTTTTGTTTTTATACCCGTATTCGGACGGACTTATGTCTGGATCAGTCTCACCATGTGAACAACACGTTGTTCTCATACCGGAAAATAATCGTGCTCGTCCTCAGAACTGAAAGTGCATTTATTACAGCCTTGTCACAACAATGGACTTTGAAACAGAAATGGGGAGCTCTGGGTTGCGGCTACCAAGCAGTGATGGTCACTAGGTTGCCGACTTTGGTCCAGATTCACCCAGGGATTGGACTGGCCTCATCACATGACAGAATGTTGGTAAGTCAGTCTCCAAACACTTGACAACTTCAAAAACTATAACACTACTGCATGAACATCTTGCAGCATGGTTTAAAGCCTTTGGGTTGAGTGTACTTGATGGTAGAAACTTGGAGCTGTATTTGTTGAGATGTGGCAAGCAATGAGCATGACTGCAACAAATATATATGTACACCTTATAACACCTGTACATAAGCACAACCATGAGCATGGGTACTTACAGGTAGGGGTATTCACCATTGGCTCAGACATACTTCAGTGGTTGCGTTCCATATTTGTATGTCAAATTAATGTATACAAGTAATCACAATGTTTCAAACTTCAAACATTCAAATCTGTAAAAAAAAACAGCAGAGATATGAGGGTGTGTGTGACAAGCACCAACATCACACTGATGCCAGGTATGTTGCAGTGCAAACTGAATATTGAGCATGCCTTATAAATTGATGATAAGAAATAGTCCATACCTAGACATACTACTCTTGATGTTTTAACCATATTCAGACTTTATTGGCCTTCAACAGGTTGTTTGCTGAAAACATCTCAGAATAATAATAACTCTATAAATAGTGAAAATATCCACTTACACAGGCGATGCTCAGTGATGGTTCTGATAATAGCATCACATAAACCATCCATATCACCATTATGGTCATGAAAAGCTGCCTTGAAAGCTTTTGAAATGGCAGGCTGTATATTGGACCTGTTGTATTCCTCCGCACTCAATGACAAAACCTCCTGCCAAAGATGTTGCCCCTGCTGCATTAAAAAGTAAGAATGCTCAGCAACAAGCAAGCATCCTAGAGCAGTGAGTATATCTTGTGTAGGCAATGGGAAACACTTACCAATGGCATGTTCAGCCATTGACTGGAGACTTGGGAACCTCCCCAACAAAGTGACATCTTTGGGCAGAGCTGGCATTTGGACAGCAGTATTGACTTCAAATTTTGACTGGTACTCTGTATGTTTGCCTTAGAGAAAAAGGGGTATTAGGCCAATGCTTACAAGCTAGGAGTTTTAATGGCACATGTTTGACAAATATGGTCAAAGTATACATGGATGAGAAGTGTAGCCAGTTGTGGCTGCTATCAGGTTACACACCTCCTGCCATGGAAGGGGACACACCAAGGGCACCACCACACAATGATGATCAGTATATGCATGCAAAAAGCATGCAATCACTCACATTCTGCCATAAAAGGTGGTTTAGGGTGTCCATAAAATGTAGCAAATATCAGGGGTAACAGAGTAGAAACACTTACAAGCTACAAGTCAAGTGGAACCCAAAGTATGGAAGTCAAGGGAATCAGGAAAGATCCAACATTGGACTAAATTCACATACATTCTGCCATACCATCATCATGAACAGTGCAAGGTATTGCACTGAGCAGACATCCAGCTGAACATACCATAAAATCACTCACCTCCTATCATGCCACCAATATCAAGATTGCAAGTGAGGGCATTGAGTAGACATCCAGCTAAACATGCCATGAAATCACTCACATTCTGTCATGCCACCAACATCAAGAGTGCAAGTGAGGACATTGAGCAGACATCCAGCTAAACATGGCATGAAATCACTCACATCCTGTCATGCCACCAACATCAAGAGAGCAAGTCAGGACATTGAGCAGACATCCAGCTAAACATGGCATGAAATCACTCACATACTGTCATGCCACCAACATCAAGAGTGCAAGTGAGGCCATTGAGTAGACATCCAGCTAAACATGGCATGAAATCACTCACATCCTTCATGCCACCAACACCAAGAGTGCAAGTGAGGCCATTGAGCAGACATCCAGCTGAACATGGCATGAAATCACTCACAAACTGTCATGCCACCAACATCAAGAGTGCAAGTGAGGCCATTGAACAGACATCCAGCTCAGCATGCCATGAAATCACTCACATACTGTCATGCCACCAACATCAAGAGTGCAAGTGAGGCCATTGAGCAGACATCCAGCTAAACATGCCATGAAATCACTCACAACCTGTCATGCCACCAACATCAAGAGGCAAGTGAGACCATTGAGCAGACATCCAGCTAAACATGGCATGAAATCACTCACATCCTGTCATGCCACCAACATCAAGAGAGCAAGTGAGGACATTGAGCAGACATCCAGCTAACATGGCATGAAATCACTCACATCCTGTCATGCCACCAACATCAAGAGAGCAAGTGAGGAGATTGAACAGACACCCAGCTAAACATGCCATGAAATCACTCACATCCTGTCATGCCACCAACATCAAGAATGCAAGTGAGGCCATTGAGCAGACATCCAGCTGAACATGCCATGAGATCACTCACCCGCTGTCATGCCACCAACATGAAGGGTGCAGGTGAGGCTGTTGAGCAGATGTCCAGCTAAACATGGCATGAAATCACTCACCCCCTGTCATGCCACCAACATCAAGGGTGCAAGTGAGGCCATTGAGCAGACATCCAGCTAAACATGGCATGAAATCACTCACTTCCTGTCATGCCACCAACATCAAGAGTGCAAGTGAGGACATTGAGCAGACATCCAGTTGAACATGCTGTGAAATCAATCACCTCCTGTCATGCCACCAACATCAAGAGTGCAAGTGAGGCCATTGAGCAGACATCCAGCTGAACATGCCATGAAATTGCTCACATCCTGTCATGCCACAACATCAAGAGTGCAGGTGAGGCTGTTGAGCAGACATCCAACTAAACATGGCATGAAATCACTCACATCCTGTCATGCCACCAACATCAAGAGAGCAAGTGAGGACATTGAGCAGACATCCAGCTAAACATGCCATGATAATCACTCACATGCTGTCATGCCACCAACATCAAAGAGTGCAAGCAAGGCCATTGAGCAGACATCCAGCTAAACATGGCATGAAATCACTCACATACTGTCATGCCATTAACATCAAGAGTGCAAGTGAGGCCATTGAGTAGACATCCAGCTAAACATGCCCTGAAATCACTCACATCCTGTCATGCCACCAACATCAAGAGAACAAGTGAGACCATTGAGCAGACATCCAGCTAAATGTGGCATGAAATCACTCACCCACTGTCATGCCACCAACATCAAGAGTGCAAGTGAGGCCATTGAGCAGACATCCAGCTAAACATGCCATCAAATCACTCACCCACTGTCATGCCACCAACATCAAGAGTGCAAGTGAGGTTATTGAGCAGACATCCAGCTAAACATGCCATGACATCACTCACACCCTGTCATGCCACCAACATCAAGAGTGCAAGTGAGACCATTGAGCAGACATCCAGCTAAACATGGCATGAAATCACTCACACCCTGTCATGCCACCAACATCAAGAATGCAAGTGAGGCCATTGAGCAGATATCCAGCTGAACATGCCATGAAATCACTCACAAGCTGTTATGCCACCCACATCAAGAGTGCAAGTGAGGCCATTGAGCAGACATCCAGCTAAACATGCCACATAATCACTCACCCACTGTCATGCCACCAACATCAAGAGTGCAAGTGAGGCCATTGAGCAGACATCCAGCTAAACATGCCATGAAATCACTCACATACTGCCATGCCACCAACATCAAGAGTATGAATGACCCTAGTCAGCAAATCCAGCATGGCCATGCCATTAATTACTCACACCCTGTTATTACATTCAAGGGAACATAAAATGTGAGTGTCATTCACTCCATATGTTGGAAGAATTTTGACACTTACACCACAATTTGGAAACCATTTCAGCAAGTCACATTCCAATTCTTTTGCATACACCTGCAATCTTCCCTTGAAACCTAGTTCCATTCTGTCTCTCAATGTCCTTCAGAAGATCAGTATCTGCACCAAAATACACTTGCTTACTTACTTGTGCACAGCATATTGAACACATAGTGCAATACTTGACTGCTGTGTTGATATAAGTAACCTTTGTAAACCTTCCTCATTCAACACATTTGCAGTGCAATGCATTAAAGCACTGCAGTCTGCACTCTCTTGATGCATCTCTGCCACCACCAGGATTTTTCAGTAGCACTATCTCTAAGTGACAAAATACCCACTTTGAAGTGTCACATATCCTTTAGGTGGAAACTTGCACTTGCCAAGCTCATGTTGTATGTGTGCAAGCCACTTTTTCAACAATTCCTGTTCCTTTTCTGCAATCTTTTCCTGTGCTCCTTCTATTTCCCAGCCTTCATCTTCAAGTTCTTCAATTGCATCCAGATTCAAGGTATCCACCTTTGTCAACAACACTATCACAGGCACTAGGCAGGTCCTTAGTTATATGACAATCAACCCAGCAAAAGAATTCACCATGTCCTGTGTCACACTCATTGAAGAACTTCTGCTCAGCAGCAGTTACTGTCCTGTGGTTCTCAGTCATGGGGATGCAAAACCTACATTCTGTTGCCTTAGACTGTAGTCACAAACACTGCATTCCTTACCAGATGGCATGGATTCGTTCATTCACCTTTGGAGTGGCTGCACGGTCAACCACAAAGTCCTTCATTTGGTCAAACTCTTCTGCAGCCCCTGCTTCGAACCCACAAGAATCGTGAAACACAAAGCCCAGGTTACTCTGAAAAATGAGCTCATGCTCAATTCTATGGTAGCCACGCTGGGAGCATTGAGCATTCATATGAGTTTCCACGAGTCAATGTAGCATCTTACTGCCAAAGTGCCCTGCACGATAGTATCATCAATCTGAAAATTGTTAGATAGATGTCACAGGATTCTACCGACCCTATAGAACTATACCTTGTTTCCTTTTCCATCGAAGATCTCCGGATTTTCAGCAGAGTTGCACACTCTTTGGAGGATAGTGGTTTTACCGGCATTTGCTCTGCCCATGACCAGAACTCGAAAGTGCTCAATTTTTTTAATGTATTCTTGAGCCATCTCAGAATTGAGACGGTAAGCAGGTCCAGAAGACACAGTTGCTGTGATTCGGCATTAGACAATTGAGATTTCACGAAGAGCGACAATAATACCTTGCGGAGTATTCTTAGTCTGAGGGGGAACTGGATTCACCACATCACCAATAAGATCGCTAGCTTCTGTGTCCCCACGTTAAGCATGTCATGTTTCGTAGGCTAGAACAATGTCATACCTGCAGCTGTTGCTTCAGCTACAGCAGGAGCTATATCGCGTGGATCGCTCCGGCTGGCGCGATTCGAATCACTGCCAAGCGACTTGAACCACTTCTTGATACGACCAGGAGCCATGTGAATGTAAGATACGATTCTGTGTACTTCACAGTACGGAGCGTATGTAAGTCTAATCAGACCATTTCGGCCTATGATACACGCGACCTGTCACGCGTCACGTCACACCTACCCTTGGAGTCTTCTTTCACCCTCTACTGCCCGCCAAAATGACAGTGCGTCGTCTCTGCTTCACCGTGTTGTCAGGTTCACACATCTGTTTATGAAGGATTCCATAGCACCGATGGACGAAGACGTGCTGAGCGATGTTGTTCCCAGCAACATCGTCTCCCGTCAAGTAAGCGCTTCCCCCGGCATTGGTCACATGTATTTCTCATGCACGCCCGTGATCTCCCTCCTTCGCAGGAGAGCGAAGGCGCAGACGACGGTGAGAGTGAATATATAGACGCCGACGCGAGCCCAGAAGAGGACGAGTTACAGAGTGAAGAGGAGCTTGGGGTAGGTTCATTTCAATTCTCTCCCGTGCGCTGTGATCCTCGATCCAACACGCACGTCTAGGGACCGTCCACCAGCAAATCATCGCCTTCCAAGCTCGCTAAGATGCAGCAGATGGCAGAAAGACGTGAGAAAAAGCAAAAACGCAAAGCGGACGAGAGCCAGCTCCACGTTAAGAGGCAAGAGATGGATAAAGCCAAGGTACGTCCTGTACAGCCAATCATCTTACAACTAACCCATAGTTGGATTAGATTGCGGATTCCGTCAAACGTTACTCTTACTTGCTCGGTCAAACCGACCTCTTTAAGCATTTTGTTGATATCAAGGTCGAACACGTTTTCGAACGTTTTAGTTATGTACTAATTTCTCGACCGCAGAAAGCGCGCGATCCTCAGTACGCCGCACTCCTAGATGCTCAACCAAAGCAGAAGGGAAGAGGGCGTAAAAAAGCGGCGTGAGTGTTCTCTGTTGTCATCCGGCCGCTCTATTCTCATCCCTCCCTAGCGACCAGAGTGCCCGCCACAGAAAATCAGAAAAAGAGGAGGACGAGGAAATGTTGAAAGACGGCGAGCTTGCCGCTGAGGGGGACGACCAACCTTTCGTTTTCGAGGAATCACCCAGCTGTACGCCGTTCCGTAATTATTATGACTCCCAGCTCATAGCAACGTAGATATCAAGGGAACCATGAGGGGATATCAGTTACAGGGATTGAACTGGATGGTTTCATTACACCACAACGGTTTGAACGGCATCCTTGCAGATGAGATGGTACGCGATTGTGCTGGTAGTGTGCTCCCGTAACCTAACTAGTTTCGATAGGGCCTCGGGAAAACACTGCAGACCATTTCCTTCCTTGGTTATTTGAGGCACTATGGTTCAACTCAAGGTCCTCATCTCATCGTCGTACCTAAATCCACGTTGCAGAATTGGGCTCGCGAGTTTGAGCGGTGGACCCCGGATATAAACGTCGTAGTTCTAACGGGCACGAAGGAAGAACGTAGCGAAATCATCGCTGAGCGACTCATCCCACAAGATTTCGACGTTTGTGTGACGTCATACGAGATTTGTCTCATCGAAAAGTCTGCTCTGAAAAAGTTTTCGTTCGAGTACATCGTCATCGACGAAGCGCACCGTATCAAGAACGTAGACTCCATCCTGGCGCAGATCGTTCGCTCGTTCATGTCTCGTGGACGGCTGTTGATCACCGGTACTCCACTTCAGAATAACTTGAAGGAGTTGTTCGCACTGTTGAACTTCATTTGCCCCGAGATTTTTTCAGACTACGCAGATCTTGACGCTTTCCTCCATAAAGACGATAGCGGTACTGGGAATGAAGAAGAGAGGAGCAAGAAGGTCGTCGAAGCGTTGCACAAAATCTTGCGACCGTTCCTTCTCCGACGAGTCAAGTCCGACGTTGAGAAGAGTCTTTTGCCTAGCAAGTATTCCTTTGGTGATCAATTTTATCGAAAGCTTATGCTTGTATCCCAGAGAAAGAGATAAACATTTATGTTGGTATGACAGAGATGCAGCGCAAGTGGTACCGCTCGGTTCTGGAAAAGGACATCGATGCCGTTAATGGTATACCTTTCATATCTGGTGTGATTCTGTTCTCGGACTGAGCACGCCCCGTAGGTTTAACTGGAAAGAAAGAAGGGAAGACGCGACTGATGAACATGGTCATGCAGGTAGGTCACTCTGTGAAGTCGAACACTACGTTGTGCCTAACGGGCTCTCGAGCTTCGCAAAGTGACGTGTCACCCCTATCTCTTTGATGGAGCTGTGAGTACACTTCATGGTGACACTGGTTCCTCTTTACTCTCTGACCCTGATGTCGACGCCCTAGGAACCCGGTCCTCCATATACGACGGACGAACATATCATCGAGAACTGTGGGAAGATGATTATTCTGGATAAACTCCTCAAGTCAATGAGGGCCAAAGGCTCGCGCGTGCTGATCTTCTCGCAAATGAGCCGCGTGCTCGATATCCTAGAGGACTACTGCCTCTTCCGTGGTTTCAGTAAGTGTGTACCCTGTCATTTGACGCTCCGAGTTGCTGACCAATATGCAGAGTACTGCCGTATCGATGGTAGTACGGCCCACGACGAGCGAATCGTGGCGATCGATGACTACAACAAGCCGGAGAGCGAGAAATTCATATTCCTTCTCACAACCCGAGCGGGTGGTCTTGGTATCAACTTGACGACTGCTGACATCGTAATCCTGTATGACAGTGATTGGTGCGTTCGCTCAACCCGGTCTTTGGGTGCATTTTGTATGGATGGAGAGCTTATGCAGCGGGTTTAACGACATGCAGGAACCCACAGGCTGATTTACAGGCGATGGACCGTGCACATCGGATCGGGCAAACAAAGCAGGTGTATGTTTTCCGGTTCATCACGGAAGATACCGTCGAAGAGCGAATGCTGGAGCGTGCAGCACAGAAATTGCGTCTCGACCAACTCGTCATCCAGCAGGGGCGCCAGCAGCAATCGAAAGGCGAGTTACAGGCCAGTCCTCCTATTTGATATCGTGGCTAATGTTTTTTCTCTCTTTTCCCAGCTGCGTCGAAGGAAGAGCTTTTGGAAATGATTACGCATGGGGCGGAGAAGATAATCAATTCTAGGGATGAGTGGGTTTCGTGGTCGCGGCGTAACCATTCCCTGTGTTGATTGGCACGCTTTGAACAGCCTCCTGATTAACGATGACATCGATGCGATCATCAAACGTGGAGAAGAGCGTACACTGGAGCTAAACAGTCGCTATGAGGGCCTGAACTTAGAAGATTTGAGCAATTTTAAGTCGGATAGCACTGTCCAACAATGGGAGGGTGAAGACTTTAGGGCTGTACGTCGATGTTCATGCGTCCTTGTCTGGGACGTTTTCAAACAGACTAACCATGCCTACAGCGTAAGGGACTTAATCTCAATATCTCGCTGTCAAAGCGTGAGCGGAAGACGAACTATTCTGTGGATAGCTACTTCAAGGATACATTACGAGCTGGACCCTCGAAGCCCGAAAAAGCTCCGAAGTTGCCTCGCGCACCCAAGCAGGTTCAGATGTGGGTGCCCGTTCCTGTGCTTCGGTGTGGAGTCGCTACTGACACAGGGCACGTCCTATCTAGCCAGGACTTTCAGTTTTTCAACCCAACACTGGCGCAGCTACAAGAACGGGAACTCGCCGTGTTCAAGGTATGTTACTCACAACACTTCCTAAGTGGCATTGAGCACGAAATCTTTGTTATGGATAGCGTACGAATAACATTCCTGCGACACTCCGAGAGTCACAAGGTCCTGAGGACACACCTGAGAAGCTTGAAGCGGAACGTGCGACTGCTCAAGAATTCATAGATACCGGTGCGTCTGATATACTGTTACGTCGTCCGGTACTGATACTTATTTTCTCTTTATTCCTTGTTAGCTGAGCCTCTCACGGAGGAAGAGCAAGTACTTAAGGATCGGTACCTCGCAGAGGGCTTCCACGACTGGAGTCGAAGAGATTTCCAGCAGTTTGTTCGTGCGCTGGAGACATACGGATGGTACGTTGCTTATTATCGTGTCACGAACCTCCTCGTTTCAACGCCTCTCAGGACAGATGACTATGAGTTACTTGCGTCAGAGATACAAGACAAGAATGCGAAGCAGGTCAAAGAATACTATTTGCATTTCAAGAAACACTGGAAGGAATTATCTGGTCTGTCGTTTCGCTTCCGCACGATTTCAAGTCGATTAGCTGAGTACCATTCCTTCACAGAACACCCTCGTATTGCTGCGCGCATCGCTGAAGGTGAAGCGAAGAGGAACAAACGTTCCAATCTTGAAGCGCTTCTTGCTAAAAAGATTGCAAGTGTCCAACACCCGATGCAAGAACTTGAGCTCAACTACCCTACGACGAAAGGGAAGGTTTATTCGGAGGAAGAGGATCGGTATCTACTGGTTCGATTGCACCACTATGGTATGAGCACCGAGGACGCGTACGAACGTATCCGGAGAGATATATCGGAGTTCCCTGTTTTCCGCTTTGACTGGTTCTTCAAGAGCCGGAGTACACAAGAATTGCAGAGACGGTGTAATACGCTCTTAGGTATGATAGAGAAGGAGGCGGAGGCTCAAGCACAACAGGAGGGTAAATCCAAGAGTGGACGGAGCAAGGTATGTTGGTCGACTTTTTTTATAGAGATTCTGTCACAGAAATTGATATGTACTGCTCGCTAGAAACGGGGAATAGACGATGTACAGAAGGACGAGGATGCGAAAGAGTCAAGATCGCCGTCGCCTGTCCCCGCTCCCGCACCGAAGAAGGGGACAAAGAAGAAGAAGACGTAGCACCTGAGTGGACATTGTGACAGTCCTTCAGTTGCCATTCTTTGCGCCTGTTGTACACTTGGTATATTAGATGGATCTATTATGTTGCCCTCACTCTCGTCTGAACGTGCTGAGCGCTAAAAGCATTGGTAAGTAGACAATGCAATCCTGGCTACTGCTACAGTGACGGGTGGCAGGATGATCATGAAAGGTTGTTTCTGCTTGGTTGATACACTATGGTGTTAAATTTGCACAAAAATTAATATTATGTCTGGTCACAACTTGAATTAACCTGAACACAAACTGAATTAACCTGAACACTATGATGTTAGATTTGCACAAAAATTAACATTAGTCTGAACACAAATTAAATTAACCCAAACACAAACTGAATTAACCCAAACATAAGTTGAATTAACCTGAACACAAGCTGAATTAACCTGAACACAAGCTGAATTAACCTGAACACAAACTGAATTAACCTGAACACATCAAAATTTTCTCTCACATGTGGTTGTACAGTCCTTTTTTTTTTTACAGGAAACAATTTATTAGAAAGATTATAAATCCATGTTTTCTACTTTGTGGCTATAGAGGCAGCTATAAGGTAGTATGTGCTAAGAAGAAAGTTGAGTCATTGGGTATCATATATGCCAAGAGATGAACATGAGATTATGTGGTAAGCACAAATACTAACTAGATGCAAGGAGAGGGAAGGATGCTGGTAGACTCAAAATTGGAAGGTACAATTACCTTTCCATGGGTTTGTCAAAGAGGTATCAATCATAAATGAACTTGATGGGGCCAGTTGAGTATGGGTTTGGATAGGAGTTGAGGGAAGAGTTGATGGTGGTGCAGGTAGCAGGGGAAGTTCATCACTGGGGGCTGTGACATCCATGGGGCCATTGGTGAGGTCAATGGTGTCAGGTGTTGTACTGGTTGAGGGACCAGCATGTGAAGGACCAGCTTCTTCAGAGTCCAAATCATGAACTGTCCATCAGGTTAGCGATATAAAACTTGGTGACTGGACCTACCATCAATGTGACATCTTTTGATACCATGACTTATTGGGCTCAGGATTGGGTCATCAGCATCATCACCACTGTCAGACTTAGTCCAAAGTTGAGACTTGCTGTCCTCAGCACCCAAGTCAGTTTCTGCCTTGTGCTTTCCCTTCCCCTTTGGGTGCTGTTTCTTAACCCATTGGATGATGAGCTTGAATGGTATCTCATTATGAGTAACTGGGAATATAGGTTAGCTCACACACCACACCAAGTCTCAAGCATCTTACTGAAGATGATTTCTGACTTGTCCCTAGAAGGTCATTTTCCAGCCTTCAGCTTTTGGAAGAGGACTTCCCCATCAGGAAACTCTACTCCTCCTGTGACAACAACCTCCTTGTGACTGCAAAGGCAGAGTAGATATGGGGGCAGGTACTTGTATTGCCTGCCAACCATTCCACTTGTATTATAACTCACATTGAACACCTAGAAAGCAGTAGTGGTGAATCAGTAAGTATGTGCTATCAGTGTGACCTTACCTTTGGCTGGGTATCAAGAACTTCAAATAGGCAAGGGAATTCACCACAAAGCATGTTGTCAACTTGTGTCCAACTCCGCTCCTGATTGAATGTAAAGTATGAACAAAAGTTGGAATGAGCTAAACCTGCAGCTTCAAGCCTGCTCAGCTGAGCACTTGTGAGGACAGTTGGTTGTCATATCACTGGAAACAAGTTTGCCAGTGTAGGCTCACTCACATCCAAATCCTCATCAAGGCTGGGCTATAATAACGTGCTTTCCGGAGCCAGCGCTCGATCCGAGTGCGTGGCGAGTGCGTAGTGAGTGCGTAGACCAAAGTGTAGCGAGTGCGTAGACCAAAGTGTAGTGAGTGTGCAGAGTGCATAGTGAGTGCGTAATGAGTGCGTAGACCAAAGTGTAGTGAGTGTGCAGAGTGCACAACAAGTGTAGTGAGTGCACAGAGTGCGTAGTGAGTGCGTAGTGAGTGCGCAACAAGTGTGGTGAGTGCGCAGAGTGCGTAGTGAGTGCGTAGTGAGTGCGCAACAAGTGTGGTGAGTGCGCAGAGTGCGTAGTGAGTGCGTAGTGAGTGCGCAACAAGTGTAGTGAGTGCACAGAGTGCGTAGTGAGTGCATAGTGAGTGCACAACAAGTGTGGTGAGTGCGCAGAGTGCGTAGTGAGTGCGTAGTGAGTGCGCAACAAGTGTGGTGAGTGCGCAGAGTGCGTAGTGAGTGCATAGTGAGTGCACAACAAGTGTAGTGAGTGCGCAGAGTGCATAGTGAGTGCGCAACAAGTGTAGTGAGTGTGCAGAGTGCGTAGTGAGTGTGCAACAAGTGTAGTGAGTGCATAGTGAGTGCACAACATGTGTAGTGAGTGTCCAGAGTGCGTAGTGAGTGCGCAGAGTGCATAGTGAGTGCACAACAATAAGAGACCGGTTGCTTATCTGAACCCAAGGGTAGTTGGGTAGTAAATATGTAGCAAGACCAACACTGCATGATTAGTAGAGATTGGACTAGCAAATTATCAAGTCACTAGTGATGACCAACTGGAGAAAATAAGCAACCGGTTGCCTATCTGTGCATGATGCTGAATGCACTCAGGGGGGGTGCTTGTGCAAGTGACCTCTGACTATCTGACCCATGGTGGCAAATGGAGTCTGACCCTTTCAGAAAATAGGCAACCGGTCACTTATCCCACCCATGGTTGGAAAATGAAGAAGCTTAGTCACCATATAGAGCAATCCACATGGGGTTGTGCTCTATATGGAATAATCCAAATGGGGATGTACTGTATATGGAAATTATCTGCCACATATATATAGGTGTCACTGTGGGAAATCAGCCACTTTGCCTCTTGAACTCCTACCACCACCATCATGCCTGTCTGCCCTACCTGCCAAGAGAACTTTTCCAGCAGAAAAGAATACAGCTCCCACACCAAGAAATGTGTCCAAGAGGCCACCATTAGCCTGCCCCACACCAACCAGACCATCAAGCTGCAAAGGGATGAGAAGGGGCATTTTATTTGTCATTGTTCTGCCATGGGTTGTCCCAGACCATTCCAGTATGCTAACAGTCTGAGGTCTCACATAATGAAGGCTGGCAGTGAGTGGAAGGGACAGGTGAGCTGTGGGAAAACATTTCCTTATTTAGAATCATCTCTGAACATGTTGGCAGGGTAATACATTCATAGGGAAAGTTAACCTTGTGAGTGGCTTTATCATCCAGAAAAATAAGCGACCGGTTGCTTATCTGCCCATCACAGACCCATGGACAAGGGATTGGAGCTGGACCCAGCAGGGACTTGGTGAGTGTGTTGCTCAGGAGAAAGTAACCAATCACCCATGTCATCACCATCACAGGCCCATGAAGAGGGGAAAAGTGGCCCCAGTAGGGACAGAAAAGACTTGGTCAGTGGCTTGTCCAAGCAGAATAAGCGACCGGTTGCTTATCTGCTGAATGCTATTGCAGCACGATGACATTAGTGAAAGTGAAACAACTGAGGTGAGCATCATGTAGCTCCTCATGACAAGAGCCTGATGGTGAATGTTGGCACACCAGTCCTCCAAACGCTCCCCTGGATCATCAGTGAGTGGAAGGGAAAGTCTTGACTATGCAACACTTACAAGGAAAACAGATATCAGAGGACTTGGGTGAGATCCCATCACCACCTCCCAACCAGTTGGCCCAACAAGATGAAATCATGTGTTCACCCACACCGCCACACCCCAGAATTGTGAGTTGTGCTCTCCACAATAAGCGACCGGTCGCTTATCCACAGAACCAGGACAATGAACAGATGATAGTTTCACCCAAGTCTGACAAGTCACTCCCTTCCCCAATGTCATCACCCCCAATACCATCACTCCTGGTGAGCTATGAGAATTGAGTTGCAGCCAACAGGACTCAAGTTTGCCTCACAGTCAGCAATCCAATCCCAGTTGGGGAACACCACACATGAAGCTGCAACTTCTGCTCCATCTGCTCCAATTCCATCATCAGTCTATCTTGACTCACTAGACTTGGTGGTGAACACTGAATTCCGCTTCCTGACATGCCAGATTTGTCAAGTGGCCTTATCCATTGAGGAAGTCAGGGGTCATCTGGCCAAAACACATGGTAGACATTCCACATACAACAACTATCAGTTCAACTTGGCCTTGGGTGCATTGAAGGTAGCTGCAGATCTGCCTACCAACATCACTGGGCCCAGGCCAAGAGTGGAAGGACTAAAAGTCCATGATGGTGTGGCATGTGACAACTGCCATTTTCTATCCAGGTCCAAGGACAACCTACGAAAACATCATGGAAAGGAGCACCCTATGGTACAGAGACCCAAAGTGTGGCGGTCCTGCAAAATGCAACACCTGAAGGAGCGTCCAGGGGAACTGCAGGCATTCTGGGAGGTTGAGGATGCAGACCAGCAGAGCCAACCAACAGCCAGACAAGTACTGGTGGACTCGCTGCTCAAACAACTGGAGCCCACACTAGAGGTTGTCCAATCACCACCAGATGGTCGCATGGTGAGCCCCTGGTTGTTGACAACACAGTGGCACGAACACCTTGCTGGCAAGAACATCAAACAGCAGTGTGGCCTGGTCATGTTACCCAAGGCAGATGATGGTCTCATTCCTGGACTGAAGGAGGTGGTTCAGGCATACTATCAAAAGGCCCTCAGTCTGCTGGAGCACACAGGAGAGATCGTCCGGAAAAGGTTGAATTCCCCCAATCCCATGAAAAGGTAAGCAGCCATGCATGCACGGATAAGCGACCGGTCGCTTATTCCTTCCCAGTGGCCTGTCCAACACACCCTTCCACAAGCACCTGTACGAGTCAACCATGAAACAGTACATCATCCCAGTGGTGATTCTGCTGGCGATGTTGATCAGACAACAGTACAGTGGAGGGCCATTCTCTGGTTCAAATCCCAAGCTGTTAGATCTCTTAGCAGTGCTTCGCATCGGTCGAGAAGACACAGAAGCATCATCACTCATCCATGAGTTGCTGTTCCAGCTCTGGAGCACAGCATGGAAGCATCAAGGAGACAGGGACATTGTGGATCCAACAGAAAGGTGTCTTGCCCTGATGACTCTCAGAGAAGATGGTGCCTTCAAAGAGCCACATCAAGTCACCCCGATCATAGCCAGGTTGGAGTACTGCATGCGACTCACCTTTCTCGTGGAGATCCACAGTCGCATGGAGTCAGACCCACAGAAGGATGAAGAGGAGCACTGTTCAGACCTGGAGAGCTTCTTTGTGGAGAATACCCGATATACTTTCTCCCATCTGCGTTCCCTGCAACACAGAGCGACTTCCCTGGCCTTGGACACCATGAGCCTTCCTCAAGTGTGGTGGACAGACACCAAGACCTGGAAGACCATGTTGTACAGAGGGGAGCAGGTGGACTTTGCTGATCTCTGCAAGGTCTTTGAACGGACAGAGGTCAAGCTGGTAGAGGCATGGGAACAGGGGATCCTGATGGGCCATGACATCAGAGCAGACTATGACAAGATTGCAGAGGACTTGGTCAACAAAGACGTTGGCTACTCCTTCCTTTCTGACGTCAGAAATCCACAGCTTGCAGGTAGGGATAGGCTGGTGAAGCACTTCCTAGAAGACGAGGACACGTTTGCCCATTTTGCCATGATCAGGCAGGGAGCCATCGTATGGAACACAGGTGCCCTTCAAGCATGGTTGAAGAAGTATGCAGAGCTGCAAAGCTTGCTACTTTTGCGAGCCCAGATGCTCAGCGGGGCTCCAAGTCGTGGCACAGAACTAACCGCCATGACCTATCGCAACACCCAGACCCAGCCGACTCGGAACCTGGTAGTACTGGGAAACCATGTCTCCCTCCTTTGTCAATACCTCAAGACAACGGCATTGACAGGGAAAGACAAGCTGATCCCTCATGCCCTGGATGGCATCACCAGTGACATCTTGGTGCAGGACCTGGCCTTGGCACGGCCATTTGCAGAGATTGCAGCCAGGGCATGTTTCCCAGACAAGCCAGAGGTGGTGGAGCTGTATCGCAACCACGTCTTTGTCAACTACGATTGCCTCTTCGACTCCAAAGACCTGTCGACCATCATGAGCAAGCACAGCCTTCCCATCATGCACTTTGGGCTGACCATCAACTCGTGGCGACACATCCAAACAGCATGGAAACGAAAGCTTGGCTGTGCAGTGGAGGACGTGATAGAGATGGACAGGGAAGACAACGTGGAAGCCCTGCAGGCAGGCCACAGTCGATCTACAGAAAACCGAGTGTATGGCATCAGCATGGATGCTCTGGCTGGAGCTGCAGAGGACGTGCTACCTGCATACCTCAATGCCAGCATGGAATGGCAAAGGCACTGCCAGGTGCCAGTCGGTGGCCAGTTGGCATCATACAAGACTGCACGGACACATGCCCCATCCCCACCTGCACCAGAGCCCAGGGAAAACAAGCGACCGGTCGCCTATTCCATGCCAACCGAGGCAATCCAAAAGGCCATGGTAGATGCAGTGGTGGCCAAACTGCCATCCACAGATGAGATTGCCACCAAGGTGATGGACAAGCTGATGCCTGCATTGAAGGGAATGTTGCAGGAGGTGCTTCAATCTGCCACAGGAGGCCCATCAGAGAGGACAGATGAAGGAAAAGGGAAGGAGAGGGAGAAAGAGCAAGGGCAGAGCACCAGTCACGGTCGGTAATACCCATGTCAGATGATCGTTGGAAATTAAATCCAATCTAGCCAGGATCCAGTCTGGAATAAGCGACCGGTCGCCTATCTGGGACCTCAGTGATGTTGAACTCGAGCCAAGGGATGACATACATGGTAAGAACATGCAAGACATTTGCCCAATAGATGAGTCACCTGACATGGCATTTCACAGACCAGTCTACAGAACCCAGCACGAGTGGTCAGTCAGCTATTTTGGGACAAGCCCTGCAGGCGATGCAGGGCCTGCTCAAGAACCCATCAGCAACCTGGAAATCAAAGGAACAGGGTGCCTGCATGGCAACAGTCCTCAAAGGACAAACGGACCTGGTAGCAGTGCTGGGTACTGGAGCTGGAAAGTCCATGTTAGCAATAATTCCCAGCATGGTGCAACCGAGGGAAGCCACAGTGCTGGTCTTGCCTCTGAACTCTCTCATGCTGGACTACCAACGACGGCTGGAGGAGTTCAGAGTGCCATATCAAGTCTATGCAGCAGACAAGCCCCTGAACTCGTCCACCAATTTGATTCTGGTCACGGCTGACAGGGCATTGACATTGCAGTGGCGGGCTGCCCTGGCAGTGCTCAACCAAAGCAAGAAGGTGGCCAGGCTGATATTTGATGAGGCCCACATTCCTCTCATGGCCAAAGACTATCGCATGGCCTTTCAAAGCATCCACCAACTACGCAGCATCCCGATGCAGCTAGTGCTGCTGAGTGCCACCCTTCCAACTTGGTGCATGGAGGAAGTCAAGACCACCTTCCAGCTGGTACAGCAAACCCAGGTCGTCCGACAAAGTACAGACCGATCAGAACTGGCATATCACTTGGAAAGGGTGCCAGTCGACTCCATGCATCGATGAGTAGCAGAAGTGTTGGAGGTGGAAGCTGGAAGCTGGCAGGAAAGGGACAGAGCCTTGGTGTTCGTGACATCCATAGCAGCCGGTCAGAAGCTATCACACTCGATGGCATATCCATTCTACAATGGAGACACGGGGACCTCAGATGAGGACCGACGATGGATATACCAACAGTGGATCAAGGGATTCTACAAGGTTCTCATCGCCACCACTGCCTTCAGCGCTGGGAATGACTACCCTCATGTGCGGACGGTCATTCACATGGACCGACCATTTGACATGGTGGATTACATCCAAGGACAGGGCAGAGCAGGTCGAGACGGACAGCCAGCCAACTGCTATACGATCATTCCACCGACGTCGACCCTGCCTGACATACAGTCCATGGGGCTGGAAGGGGAGGCCAAATGGGCAATCTACGAACTGCTGTATTGCTATGGGCCAAGGAGATGCCTGCGGTATGGGATGACACTGTTCAATGACAGCAAAGGGATCAGCTGTGGTATGGAGCAGGGGAACGAGGCATGCACCGTCTGCCTGGAGGAGCCGGGACACAACCCATTGGACATACAAGTGGCTGGCACAGCCAGGCTCAAACAGCAGGCCATGAGATCCATCCAAGGGCAATCAGCAGAACAGCCTGCTCCTCTGAAGACTAGCTTTGATGCCGCATCAGTACTGGCACGACGACTACGAGGAGAGGAAGAGACCAAGCAATTGGAAGAGGGGGACAAAATATTGGCTGCTTTGGAAAGTTTCCAGGGGTGTTGCAGCCTTTGCAGAGTGCTGAAGAAAGGTGCCATGGAGCGACATGGGATCAGAGAATGTCCACATCTGGCTGGAGATGGATGGAGTGACTACGTGGAGTGGAGAAAGGGACTCCACTATGACAAGACCTACCACAAGAAGATCTGCTGGATGTGCCACGTCCCACAGGTAAACGACAAGGTACATCCACAATTCCAAAGGGCACTGGGAGGGCAGGCTTGTAGGTTTGCAGATGTGGTGGCACCAGCTGCATATGGGATCCATCGCCAAGCCACATTGGGAGAGCAAGCACAGAGAGAATTTGGGCAAAATTGGGGAGATTCCAGAGGGTTTAGCAGGTGGTTGATGGGACGACCGAGGCATGGGGATCATAGCAATCTGTTTGCGTTGATCATGTGGTACCACCAGCAGCAGCAGGAGTAGCGCTCCAAAACAAGCGACTGGTCGCTTGCAACCAGGGACTTTTGTGAGAAGATGTTACATTATGTAATTGACAAATATGGATATATATTGGTTAGATAAGCAGCTGAGGCATGCATAAGCACTGCCAGATGAGTGGCTATGCAGATTTTGCTTCTTGAGTTGCAACCACCACCTGCTAAATCAGTACACGGTGCAAACAAGTACAAACACTGTTGACATGTCCAACTACACAAATGCCAAGGTATGTATGGACTTGCGACCAGCTGGGCCATCCCAGGCCACACAAATAAGCGACCGGTTGCTTATTTGCTGCAAATGGTGTAGAGAAATGTCCTCAAAAAGGCACAAGATGCAGGTAGCCACCAGCAGGAGCAGGGAGTCCCAGCAGTAAATGAAAGCATGGCACAAATAGGCAACCTTCTACCCATGTGGCCATTGCTGGATGGCAGCAAGGATGAGGACAGCAGTGGGGATGAAGTAAGCATACGTTTCACTCAAATGAAAGGGACAGGACTCACGTACACTGACAGACCATGCCACCATTGTTGCTGGGACCATGCCCTGTCACCAAATCCACAGTAAGTTCGAGATGGATCATCATTCATTCAAAGCTACAGCAACCCCAACCTTTGATGCCCACAGAAATATGATCTGCCCACCTATGAAGTGGCTGAATTGCAGCTTGCAGGCAGTCACCATGACGTCGTCAAGTTTGTCCACTTGGATTACATGGAGTACTTGCTGCCACTCATGGAGGATCTGAGATTCGTAACTACACGGGCTTGCTTGCTGGAGGAAGACCTGAGGGAACTGTACGAGCACAAAGCAAATGGGACTCTCCCATCTTCCCTTCGCAAGCGGCGACCATCGTTCAACTGTGGTAGGGAATATGTCATCAAGATTCGTACAAGGTGCTTGGACATTACGATTGCCGAGAAAGAGGCATCACTGCAGTTTTGCCGAACCAAATTAGATCTGGCCACCTGGGCACCGGAGTGGCAGGAAGTGATCACTGGGGCATGGGACATGACCATCTCCAAACTGTACTCGAGTCCTCAGATCATCATGGAAGGTGGGGAAGAGAAGTTGGTGGGGTGGAAACCATCAGAGGAAGGTCTACAGAAGCTTGCAGAAACTCTTGCAGACATCGAGGCCATCGGAAAGCAGGTAATAGACATTCAGATCGTCAGAGACAAACTACGACGGGATGCTACAGGGAAAAGACAAGGGGTGAGCACACTGCTATCACCATACTGCAGCAATCACACAACCGATAGCTGATCTGTGCCACCAGGCAACAGTGGAACCCCTTCATCTTCACAGCTAGATCAGGGAGGGTGAATGGCAAGTATGTGGGGTGGCCATACCACCAGACCCATTGCCATGGGCCCTGGCTTGACATGCGACCGGTCGCTTGTCCATTGCTGGTTCATGGGACATCAGTAGAATGGGAAAAAACATTGCATGATTGGAAAATATGGTCATCAGAGGATTACACGAGCAGCCAAGCAGTATATGAACACTAGCAGATGCGAGTTTCGCCGCTCCACTTGCACTGTCGTGACACATAAAGTACACTGTGATCACGATGCTCATAACTGGTTTCTGCTCCTTGTGTCACATCTCTTTGTCCCTCTCTTCAGGAAGGACACCAGCTCTGGTCAGAAGCATCAACCAAAATGCTGGTGTATCAAGATAAGTGACCAGTCACTTATGACCATGGAGCATGCCAACAACTGTGAGGTGCACACACGAGCCAGTCCAACTCTGGACAGGTATGACAACCAAAATGCCAGCATACATACCCAAGATAAGTGACCGGTCACCTATTTTTTTTTTCGTGGGGCATGCCCATGACCATTCGGTGCACACCCAAGCCAGCATGGCTTACTTAATTGATTACATAAGCAATAAATAGCACCACTTTCACATAGTTCACTGATTGATTATTTAATGTCCAAATATGGAAGTCACAGCATTATATAATCAACAAACAAGTATATACCAAGGTCAGATTGGTGGCTGTGTAACTTTTGCATCTTGAACTTGAACCACCGCCTACTGCATTTGGATTAAGTACAAACAGATACAAATAACAAAATCATGTCCAGCACCAACCAAAATCAGACCAAGGTAAGTCAAAGTCATTGGAAAAATAAGCGACCGGTCGCTTATTTCTCTCCCCCTGCCTGCAGTCCAACAACAACAACAGCAAGTCTGGCAAAAGGACTGCTGTGCCCCAGGTAAGTTGTGGCATACCTCATCTCCAGGAAACCACACTGACTTGCATGTGTATCATGTCATGTCACAACTTTCCCAGGCCCCCAGACCCACTGTAAGTGATGTGGAACCTCTGACAAGCGACTGGTCACTTATTTTGACCATCTTTTCAGGGTGTTTCCACTGGAACAGATGTGGCTGCAGCCATCAATCTCTCACATGCCCAGTCTACTGCTGCCCACAAAAGGTTAGCAGCGAGGAAGGCAACAAAGGTGTGTTTTTTTTTTTTTTCTTTCTCACCTCCCACAAGTGACCGGTCGCTTATTCTTGTCGACACCCATAGGCGACTGCACCTGAGGGTGAAGAAGGGGGAGAGATGGACGTTGAACAGGTAAGTTCATGTCACCCATAAACAAGCGACCGGTCGCTTATTCTTGTCAACACCCATAGGCGACTGCACCCGAGGGTGAAGAAGGGGGAGTGATGGACATCGAACAGGTAAGCTCATATCACCCATAAACAAGCAACCGGTCACTTATTCTTGTCGACACCCATAGGCGACTGCACCCGAGGGTGAAGAAGGGGGAGAGATGGATGTCGAACAGGTAAGTTCATGTCACCCATAAACAAGCGACCAGTCACTTATTCTTGTCGACACCCATAGGCGATTGCACCCGAGGGTGAAGAAGGGGGAGAGATGGATGTTGAACAGGTAAGTTCACATCACCCATAAACAAGTGACCAGTCGCTTATTCTTGTCGACACCTCATAGGCAACTGCACCCAAGGGTGAAGAGGGGGGAAAGATGGTTGTCAAACAGGTAAGTTGGCATCATCCAAAAATAAGCGACCGGTCGCTTATCATTTCTGACCATTGCAGAAGAGTGGTGGCAAGAAGAGCCCCAAGAAAAATTCCAAGGTAGGTCAGGGTCCACACGAGGCACGTACATGTCACTAACAACTGATATCAATGTAGAAACGTGGACACCAGGACGAAGTGGAAGAGACTGCAGGAACGGAAACTGGAGGGGTCTCGGAGGCAGTGGTAAAGCACTCACTGTTGACTTGGATTCCATGGTGATTGCTGACATGACATGATTTCAAGTCACAGAGCAAGCGTCAGAAGAAGGCCCATAAAGGATCCACTAGGGCACAGATGGTATGTTATTGGTCCAAATAAGCGACCGGTCGCCTATTTTTGATTCTGATCCAATAGCCACCACCCAAGGAAATTCTGACCAGAAAGCGTGGTCCCAAAGCTTCCAAGGGCAAAGGCAAGGCGACAACCACCGAGGTCAGTACCAGTTCAAGGTCTGTTGACCAGCCACTGATGTATCTGTCTTTCACAGGATGATGGTAGCAGTAAAGAGTGGGAACCCCTACCGGTTGCAAGTGGGGTAAGCAGGGCCTGACCTGTCCAGGGGGTCTGATGTCTGATGCCAACTATACAGCCCCTGGGGAAATTATAATTACAAACTCCCGACCATAATTTGGGGGAAATAATGCTGGGAGTCGATAGATATGTCCATTGGGATGTCCCAGGTGAAATTTGAATGAAATTGGCGGTCAGAAAAAAAATCTACAGGGGGTAGAAGTATGGTCAGACCACAAAGTGGTATCTCTTTGGAAATACTTCTGGGAGGCTGGAAATCATTTCCATTGTCTTCAGTGGCATTGATAACACCCAGGACATCCATCCCTGGCAAGCTGGCACCCCCTCCTGATGTTACTGGATCGCCATCCCTGGGGTATGAGGAGGGGATCAGGTATGTCGATGAAACAAATATGGGGACCTTTGTAACACAATTCTGATGGTCTTGTAATGTCATACAGATGGGGTAGACATGGTTCAGACAGCCAGATCGATCTCTGAAATTGTTTTGATGGAGTGAACATGGGGAGGGGGGGGGTAACATATCTTACATGGATATTCTGACACCTAGGAATGCTGCAACCATTGTCATCATCTGTTGTGACTTTCAGGCCCTCCAGGACAACCATTCCTGACAAGGTTTCATGCTTCCTAAACTTTACAGGATAAGAGGAGGGGAATGACACTTAGGGTCCTTTCTGGTGTGATCCAAATGGTCCTGCCATGTCATTCAAGTGGCACAGGCATGGTATGGACAGCTGGATTGATCTGGAATTGTTTTGATGGAGTGAAGCTGAAGAGGGGGGTTCACCTTGGGGCCAGGTATCATCCCAAGATGCCAAACATGTTGCTACCTGATCAGACTACACTAGGCAACACTGGGATTCAGTTCCACAGGAACAGGAACCACAATCTATATCAACATTGCATTCATCACTTTCTCCCTCTGTACCCATATCCTTGCCTTCCCCCCCCCCCCCCCCCCCCCCCCATCCCTCTGCTTCCCTCTATGAGGTGGCCTTGCCTCTTCTTGCTGGAGGCTTTCGAGCATTCTTTGCCTTTGATGACTTCTTAGTCTGTGCCTCTTTCAGCCTCTGCCTTTCTAAGATGAGGGCCTTGCTAGCCAGCAGTTCATCATATCCCGCATGCTCCAGGAGCTCCATTTGCAGTGCATTCCTGGGCTTTACCACTCGAGATGCTCGTCTCCTGGCCTGTTGCTGTTCCTTCTCGGTGGAGATCCCCTCGATCTTGTAGAACTTGGGATTTGTCACCAGAACCACCTTCTCACCCTCCACCCACCATGTCTTCCCAGGACTCTTTTCACTCCCTTTGGTCGCATCAGGTAATGTCTGAAGGACAGAAAATATCCTGCCAAGGTGGTCCAGCACCTCAAACTCCTCCAGGGGTGTCCTGTTCTTCATCACCTGGTGATACTCCCAAATATACCCAGGCTTTGTCCAGAAGACATTCCATGGTGACCTCCGTGAAGGTTGTCCTGCTGTGGGTCCTGGGAAAAACAGGTTGACCCTCTCTGCAAAGCTTGACTGTCGGCGACCAGCCCCTCCACTCCCTGCTATTTCTGCATTGCAGGCCTTGAATTCGCAGGCACGTATCGTCCTGAAGGTCTGGTTCAGAGTCCAACTCTGAATGGCATCTTCCAAAGACGTTGGCTCTGGTTTTCCCTCTGAACCTGTCAGCCAAGTCGCATCCAACTGGATCCAAAGCTGACAGGTAAACAGAACAAAAAGTTTCCCTACCACTGGCCCCAGACCGGACAGTTGGGCCAACCACTTCCAGTCCTGCATGATCAACCAAGGCTGCAGTTGGATGGTCCTTGTCAATTTGGCCCACGTTGGTCTGCTGCCAATGGGAAATTGTTCCACTTCATCCAGAGGGGGAATCCTTGGCCAGGCAGGTCGTCCATCACCCCTCTTCAACTTTCCCTCCATCAGCTTGAGCACCTCCAGGTCATCATGATCCTGAACTTCTGGAAGATGGGGGACATGATGCAAGTCTAGGTCCAAAAGGAAGAACATTCCCAACCGCTCACACACCCTGGAGACCTGCAGAAGGGCCATGGACTCTCTCACATGGAAGTCAAGGATTATTGCAGTGGTGGACGTGCACCGAATCATGTGGCAGATGATGCCAGTCAGAATCCCAAGGTTGGGCGGTTCCAGTTCCTTGAGAGAGATCTGAGCCAACTGGAGGGCCCTGATGCGTCCAGCCATAAATTCCAACCAGACTTTGGTCGGGATCCAGAGAATGGGATTGGAGGCTAAAAGCTCTTCCATCTGCAAAGATGGAAGCATCAGATATGAGCATGATCGAGCTTGCAAATGCATCACCCTTTGTGGCACCACCAGTATTGCCTGCTCCACCGCAGCCCCACTCATCCTGTACTCGTCTCGCACCCCATATGACCTCTTCTTTGCATCTCCAGAATACATGTTGATGGCCTGCATGCATTCCCCGATGAAGTCGTTGTTCAGGGCATAAGCATCCTTGTCCATGACAAAGGTGGGGCTGTTGTCATTGGGTCGGATCACCTCGTAGGCCAGATTATAAGCACTTCTGAATGCGATGTGAGTTTGCCTTGCTCGTTCCTGTGACATCTCTGCTTGGATCCCCCCATACCGTCCAAGCATGCAAGTGTGGTGGGCATTTCCTCGCAAATATCCACCTGCCCCAAAGGAAGCTTCCAGGGCATCCAGTCTCCACAATCCCACAAGCTTTTCGTCACATGTGGGGTGAATGCTGATTCCCAAGTCGACCAAGAGCTCCCCATTGGCCCTGTCTACCATGTGGGACCAATCCAGAGCTGGAAGTCCATGGAGGAGAGCTTGGACCGGCGTTTGAACTGCTCCTGACAGGGTGGTTTTCGTCCACAACTTGATTCCCTTGCATTCCAGGACAAAGAAGAAGGAACCATAGTTTGCAAATCGTGAAGGGTCCTCTCGGATGATTGCCTCCATGGTCTTCTGGATCTGCTTCAACACTTGCATAGAAAAGGGGACCGCTTTTGGCCGACCAGCCTTCTTGGTTTTGCCACCCTTTCGTGCCTTGAACTGCACTTCCTTCAGAGTGAGAGAGACATATGGTGCACTCGAAACATCTGCATGTGCACGGATTGCTGGAAGTAGGACATGCTCCCAGAAAAAGTCAAGGACCTCCTTTGGGATGCGATTGGCATGCTTGTGTGTCATCTCATCCCTGTGGATCATCCTGGGGAAGCAAATGTAGACATTCATGGTGCCAGCAGCATTGCTCAAGGCACCAAACACTGTGTGAGGTACTCCACACAGAGGAAATGCCATGGTCAACCATTCAGTACGGCTTCCGATGGCACTGGAATCTGCCTCTGACTGAGGCACAAGGATGTCGACATACACATGATTGTGCTTGTGCATAGGAGCCTTTTCCTCGATGATGGGACCAAGGTAGATGGGCAGCGGTGTGTTGAACTGTAGGGAATGTGTCACCCATATGAGACTGTCGATGTCCATGGTGACTTCCAACTCCTCTGGAGTCACCAACTTGTGATCCAGCTCCAGGTCCAGGCAGATGTGACGTCCATCCTCATGCCGCCCATTCACAAAGGTGTTCATGAGACGTTCTGAGGTGCTCGAGCCAATCTCGATCATCTGAGAGGCACCCAGTATGACCACATCATCCACATGGACTCTTGATGGATGGGGCACCTGCCGGGCAAGAGAGTAATTTCCTGTAATGAAGCGATCAGAAGAGGGCACAAGGGCAGAATATGAGCACTCACCAGTAACATGGTCGCCGATT
Organism: Pisolithus tinctorius; assembly: GCA_024663395.1. NCBI lineage: Eukaryota > Fungi > Basidiomycota > Agaricomycetes > Boletales > Pisolithaceae > Pisolithus > Pisolithus tinctorius. Next base: position 94,326 of record JANFAH010000117.1, read on the forward strand.
TGATGAGAAGACTGTAGTTAGCTGGAACACCCACTTGGAGGATATGGTCTGACAATCTGATGGGGGGACCCAAGTAGAACATCTGGTTGAAGGAACTCAGCAGACGATAGCCATAATCTCGAAAGGATGTCCACATCCCAGGCCGATAGTAGGGCTCCTCCACGATCTCATTGCAGTTGCGGTCCTGGTGCAAACTTTCCAAGACAGGTCCTCCTTCATACTCATCAAACCTGCGATCGAAACGCTTCCATCGTTGACCTTGGTATGCAGGGAGGTATACCGGTGGAGTTGGACGTGGGAAATGGTACATCGTTCCAGCTGACCAGTCCTTGACATGCTTGCGTCGCTGGATGATCTCAAGAGGATCATCTGGAGTGGATTCCCCTTCGACTCGATGACCATGGGCAGCCCGAGGAGGAAGTCGATCCCTGGCTCTGGCCCTGCTCACATAAGGGTAGCGCCGAAGGAGATCCCTGAGACGCTGAGACTTGGCATCCAGAGGCAAAGGATGGTCTTCACCTTCATCTTCAGTGTCAGTCGGAAAGTCACCATCGGAGTGCACATCAGGGTTCACTACATTGCTGGAGTCATCCCCCCTTTGGCAGCGAAGGCAGTTGGCCCCAATGACATTCAACTCACGGACGATGGTAGCATGTTGCTCTCCAGATGATTGGTTTTCCACATCCATGAGGATGTCTTCACCGATGGCTTCGGTGTCGTCCCACTGTGTCCATATGTGACCAGGGGGAAGGGTGGTTGTAGACAAGTAACGATAGTCCTCCCAGCACCTTCGACAGCCCTCCTTCACCATGACAAGCATTCTAAGGCGGAGACGATGACCACAAGGAATTGGAGGGATGTGGATGGTAGGCCTGCCATCACCAGATAGCCCTCCTCTCATGAGTGACTCCATGACAAAGGATGCAATGGGCCCACAGTCGAAACCGTTCTGTGACCAATTGTACACCTGCCACATCAACTTGGGTTGGGTCGATGGCATCGAATCCATGAAGAGATGCTATGCGTGTCCAGTAGAAAGGGCCATTCCATGTGTTCCAGTCATCGCGCAGTGGGTCATAGTGGGGATGGGGGGTTTCTGGGACGCGTTCGATGCGCCTTCCAAGGATGAATGCAAGGTTCAACCAATAGTCAAAGACTGCAACAAAGAAGTGACTGTTTTGCATGACCACAAAGGCAATGGGAACAGATGGATCGGCAGGATGGAATCGAAGAGATGGCGTTGACGAAAAAATTGAATCTCCTGTGCATCTGGTAAGGCATGGGTGCCCCCACTGACAGATGGAATGACAGAGAACAAGTCGGCATAGCGGACATGCATCCTGCCCTGGACAGCATACCATTGGGACAGGAGATGAAAGTTGAGGATGCTGGCATCGATCCAAGTTTCATACCGGAGAGTCCCTAGGGTCTGGTAGGCCAATTGCCCATGTGGTAGGCCTGGCCATGGAACACACTTTCAGAAGCAATCATAAGCAGACAGAGAGAAAGAGTACAGAAGAGACTCACTGATGATATCACGTACAGAAGGCGCCCTGACTCCTGACTCGAGTCCTGATGGGGTGGATGCGATGGTGCAAATGATGGGCCATGCACATTCACAAAGGAATCGTCAGAGGCATTGCTTTGATGCTCCTCTTCTGACCCACTCAAGTGGTTTACCATGGCCTGGCACTTCTCATATATCTGGTTCAGTTCATCCTCATCAACAGAGGATTCTGGATCTTCTGGAGGAGTCATTGCTCTGGAAAGGAGACCACCCATTATTACACTGTAGGATGGGGACAGTGGAGAAGAGCATGCTGAGTCTGAATGATGAGATGGGAGGAGAAATGGCCTTCATGACATTGTCAAATGCAAGTCTGATTTCACTTTCATCAGTGGAGGATGCATTGGAAGCAGCTCTGACGGGCTCTCTGGGAACGTGTCTGGGGTGCCATGGCGGTGGAATGTTGGTTCTTTGCCGATCCCAAACACGTAATGCCAGCACCCACCCAAAGAAAATTTTTTCCAGGGTCCACCCTGGCTAACCGAGAATTGCAAGCGACGTCACGGGTTACCCTCCGACTTTTTACTTCGCCTCCCAACCCTACATGGCCCCTCCATCCAACAAGACCTTTCTTTCCCTTCCATCATCCTCCAAGCTAAGTGGTAGGTCTCCATTAGACACCAGCAGTCATTTAAGCTCATCCAAGCCAGTGACGGAACCTCACTGGTGCAGGTGAAGACATCCTGGATGGAAGGGAGGAAGTTCCAGAACACATGACCCACACCTTCCAAGAGGTGATAAGTAAGAAAAGACTGGATGGGCATGTCGTTTGCTGATGGAAGCTTTAATTAGCATCTTTGTAAATGGCGACTGATGGCAGCCTGTGGTATGCTCGTGATCAAGGACATCAGAGTCCAACTGGTGAAGAAAAGTCATGTAAGAGACTTCCAGTGCCACTGTGGGTGTCCACCCTTCTGACATGCAGTACAGAAGGCATGGGTTGAAGTGCAGTGGTACTACAGCAGGAGCTGATATAGGAGACAAAAGTGAGCTGGCTGCCATCAAGTTCCTTGTACCTTTGACTCACTCACAAACAGCATGAGAAAATACATTGGCAACAATGAGCTGGTTCTATCGGACCACAATGACATCATTGAACCAGAGGCCATCGTGTGTAAGTCATCCCTGAATTTTGTATACAGCTGGAAGCTCATGGAGAGCATAGCGCCAGCAGATATTCACATCTTTCAGTGCAGAAAGGTGTTTTGGTCCTTTGATAGGAACAAAGGATATGTATACACAGTGACCATGAGCGCACATGGTAAAACAAGTCATCCAGGTATGGATGAATGGCATGACACCGATTTTTGAAAAACTCCTGACATAAACTACACCCCATCAGGGCCCCTTCCATGCTTGCTCTGTCTGTGAAAAACCATATAACCCAGACAAAGCTGAACAACAGTATTGTCGAACCTGCAAAAATTGGTTCCACTGCAGTTGTTTACAGAAACTTGCAAAGGGAAGCACCAGACCCCTGGAAATCACAAAGGAAGTCCTAAATGGGACAGGTCTCTCACTGCAGGATATTCAGGTGTGTGTCCTGTGCATTCCGATATGCAGGGGAAATGAGGGTGGTGTGGTGGGCAATGGTGAGGTTATGATGAGTATGTGGAGGAGGTCAGAGAAGCACAGAACGGGCAGAGACAGGAGGTTGAAACTGGTCTACAAAGTCATATGACCAGTGACCTGATCCAACAGGCACAGAAGTCATATGCGTATTATCGATGCTCCCTCTGTTTTGCAGAAGGCAGAGAGGTTACATATGATGTAGGCTCCTTCTTGGCTGTAGAACCCTGACCCGAACAAATGCCAGCCATTGAACAGAAAGAAAGGAATTGGAAGAGGCCAGGGTGATGATGGGAGGCTAAATACTGCATTGGTAGTGTCAGATGCTGTGGTAGAACTGAATAAAGAGCAGCGGTGGGATCATGCACCAGTATGTGATATTTCAAAGATTGTCAGACTGTCAGCACCATAGCACCTGGCCCCTCTACACGGATTACGACATTGAAAACACATGTAGGCATGATAGGCAGAATGCATCATGGACAAAAGCAGCAAACTGGATCCAAGTGATTTAGATGGCCTTAATTACATCGGTAAAGGTGGATTGGACACGCTGAACAACAAGGAACATGGTCTAGCAAAATATAGAAAGAGGGGGGGGGAGGGGTCAGGTGGTCATACTCAGATTTCTCATATACCATCAGAGAAAGCATTTGTCAGGTTGCTACATCATGGATAGCCTTGCTGACACCGGTAAAGTTGGTTAAGACATGGTGGAAAATAGCGAAAATCACCTAGCAAAATATAGACTGGGTGAGGTCAGGTGGTCATGGACAAACTTATTATATACCGTCAGAGTCAGTGTTCGTCGGATTTCTACCACTGTGGATGGTCTTACCGACATTGGTGAAGGTGGTCAAGACATGACGAACAATGACGAACATGGTCTAACAAAATATAAACAGGGGGAGGCCAGGCGGTCCTGCTCAAACTTATCATATACCATTGACACAAGCGTTCGTCAAGTTCCCACCACTGTGGATAGTCTTGGAAACATTGGTAAAGGGGATTAAGAGATGGGGAACAGTGGAGAATGTGGTCTAGCAAAAAATAGACTGGGGGAAGTCAGGTGGTCGTGCTCAAATTTATCATGTACCATCGGACCCAGTGTTCGTCGGGTTTCTACCACTGTAGATAGTCTTACTACATTGGTAAAGGTGGTTAAGACATGACGAACAATGGCGAACATCACCTAGCAAAATATAGAAAGGGGGGGGGGAGGGTTCAGGTGGTCATACTCAAATTTATCATATACCATCAGAGAAAGCATTTCAGGTTGCTACATCTTGGATAGCCTTTCTGACACTGGTAAATGTGGTTAAGACATGGCAGACAATGGAGAACATCGCCTAGCAAAATATAGACTGGGGAGGTCAGGTGGTCATGCAAACTTATCATATACTGTCAGAGTCAGTGTTCGTCGGATTTCTACCACTGTGGATGGTCTTACTGACATTGGTAAAGGTGGTCAAGACATGAAACAATGGCTACCATCGCCTAGCAAAATATAGACAGGGGGAGGTCAGGTCGACATACCGAAACTTATCATATACCACTAAATACTGTGTTCTCCAGGATTTCCCCACATTGAAATCACCCTGTAACATTGGTAAGTGAGGTTAAGATGTGCAGAACAACGAAGAACAAATATATGGAGAGGAGGAAGTCGGGTGGTCATACTGAAACTTATCATATACCACCAGAACCTGTGTTCGCCATGCTTCCACCACCTTAGGCAGTCTTACTAACATCGGTAAAGGTTGTGGTGACATGCCGAACAATGACGAACATGGTCTAGCGAAATGTAGACTGGGGGAAGTCGGGTGGCCATACTGAAAGGTGTTTGCAAGGCTTCTACCACCTTATTATGTCTGAATGATGTCATGGTAAACCCATGGTCCAGCAAAGTATCTACAGCGGGAAGTCAGGTGGTAATGCTGAACCATCGGTGTTCCATAGCCTTCAACACTTTGGATAGTCTGCCCGACCACTTTACAGGGGGAATCGATGGTAATGGTGCTGAACAGGTATACTACTGTATTTGGCGTGAGGGCTGACCTGCCCACCTTGTGATCAGTTTTATAAACTGGTCCATTACAGTATCTATCAGGACATGGAGTCTTCGTGCCTTGGACATAGTCAGTCTCGCTGTATGTATATGGTGCATGACATGCACTATTTGCCTTACATTCCACTTACATAAGCGATCAATGATGGAGTTACA